>CAWUDS030004214.1:102500-104589 GCA_963859935.3 Lathyrus sativus
CATGCACGCGCACACACACGCGCACACACAGACACGAGCGCGCGCGTATTCTCACACACAAACACGCACGCACGCACACACGCACGCACACACACAGACATGCACACACGAACAAACACGCACGCGCGCACACATTAACACACGCACACACACACGCACACACACACACACGCACGCACGCACACACAAACACGCACGCGCGCACACACTCACACACACGCACGCACACACAGACATGCATACACACACAAACACAAACGCGCACACACATTTTTACACGCACACACATGCACGCACACACACACGTACGCGCGCACACACATTTTTACACTCACACACAGACACACACACACACACAGACACACACACACACACACACACACAAACACGCACGCGCGTACACACAAACACGCACGCGCTCATAAGCACACACACACACACACACACACACACACACAGACACACACACACACACACACACACACGCACGCACACTCACACACAAACCCGCACGCTCACACACACACACGCACACAATCACACACACACACGCGCGCGCACACACTCACACACAAACGCGCGCCCACGCCCACACACTCTCACACACGCACACACACACAAACATGCACACACACACAAACACGCACGCGCGCACAGATTCGCACACGCACATACACACGCACACACACACACACGCGCGACACACAAAAACGCACGCGCGCACACACACACACACGCGCACCCCCCCCCCCCCCCCCACACACAGACACACACAAACACACAGAAACACCGCGCGCGCACACACACTCACACCTAAACACGCGCGCGCGTACACACTCACACACTCGCGCACACACACACAGACATGCACACACACACAAACACGCACGCGCACACTCATTCACACACGCACGCACACACACACACGCACACACACACGCACGCGCGCACACACAAACATGCACGCGCACACACACGCGCACACACAAACACGAGCGCGCGCGCGGTATTCTCACACACAAACACGCACGCGCGCACCACACGCACGCACACACACAGACATGCACACACGAACAAACACGCACGCGCGCACACATTAACACACGCACACACACACGCACGCACACACACACACACACGCACGCGCGCACACACAAACACGCACGCGCGCACACACTCACACACATGCACGCACACACAGACATGCACACACACACAAACACAAACGCGCACACACATTTTTACACGCGCACACACGCACGCACACACACACGTACGCGCGCACACACATTTTTACACTCACACACACACACACACACAGACACACACAGACACACACACACACACGAGCGTGCGCGCGCACTCTCACACACAAACACGCACTTGCGCACACACTCACACACACGCACGCACACACACAGACATGCACACGCGCACAAACACACACACACACACACACACAAACACGTACGCGCGCCCACACACATTCACACACGCGCGCGCACACACTCACACACAAACACGCACCCGCGCACACACTCTCACACACGCACACACACACACAGACATGCACACACGCACAAACATGCACGCGCGCACACATTAGCACAAGCACACACACACGCACCCACACATGCACGCGCACACAAACAAACACGCTCGCGCGTGCACACACACACACACACACACAAACACGCACGCGCACACACACACACACACGCTCACACGCACACACACACGCGCGTGCACACACTCACACACAAACACGCACGCGCGCACACACTCACATACACGCACACACACACATACATGCACACACACACAAACACGCACGCGCACACACACACACGCGCGCGCACACACACACACGCGCGCGCACACACACAGACACTCACACAGAGACACACACACACAGACACACACACACAGACACACACACACACACACACACACAAACAAGCACGCGCGCACACACACACACACACGCACACACACACACACACAAACAAGCGCGCACACACACACGCACAAACACACACACACACACACACACACACATGCGCGCGCTCGCGCGCACACACATACGCAC
>CAWUDS030004215.1:0-104388 GCA_963859935.3 Lathyrus sativus
ACACATCCAACAGAAATCAAACCATGTAATTCAGCAACTTAAACATGTTAACAAGAGCTAACAAGATTCAAAAATTCCTCAAGGGATCACACAAGATCATTGTCGCTACTGCGAAAAAAGGTTTTGGCAATGACAAAAGAGTCGCCACCGTTCGTTATTTATCCCAAAGGGAGGGAAATGAAACGGGCGAAGAAAACCTAACGAAAAGGAAAAGACAACGTCATCGCAACCAAATCTCGAGTTTGGGAGTCAGTTACGCAAGGGGAAGGTATTAGCTCCCCTCACGTCCGTCGTACTCGACGGGATCCACGCTTGTTGTCTATCTAAGGGTGTGTTTACTATCTAAGCTAAAGGCTCACAGGACAAAAAGAAAAGAAAAGAGACTCGGCAGAGCATCGCCGCTTTGTGACTACATATTCCCTCGTGCAATGGGAAAGTCATAGTCAACGTAGTTCGGCTAACTACGGGTGAAAGGGGGGAACGTTGCTCGCCAAGACATCGCGTCTTGTGCCTATGTATTCTCATATGGTATGAGAAATCAGAGCAAACATAGTTCTGGCTAACAAGAACACCGGATGGTTCAAAATTTTTTACCGAGTAGGCTTAAAACTTAGTTCTAGCAGTTAGGTATATGCAGCTCGACCATTGGAGACTTAGGCGTTACCTGTTTGTGGTAGAACCAAGAGTTAACGAAACTCTTTTTATGAAAAAGTTTTTCCACTTTAAGGGCCCCAAAGGACAAAATGAAGTTTGATTATTTGTTTTTGAAGTCTTTTAGGAAGAAGTGTTTTTGAATTGTTTGTAATTCCTGTTGCACTAGAGACTATGACCTAGGAGCGAATACATCGCATATCATCCAAAGGGTGTACACTAAACACTCTAGGCCATTGAGAGGAATCCCCCCAACCACCATTTCCCAAGAACTTAAGGCTCGTAACGCACAAGATTCATTAGCCTTTATTAAGTGTTTTAGAAATGATTTGAGATGAGAAGAGAGAGGACAAACTAAAGGGAAACTAACTCACCTAGTAGTTATCATGCAAAGTATACCTACAGTCGAGGTAAAAGGGATGCTACCTAATATTGTCATGCATGGTTTAAATCCTAAGGTCTATCATAATCTCAAAGAGATTAGAGATCCTAAGGGAACATGGCAAAGAAGGAAAGCAAAAGAAGAAATAAGCAAAGCATAAGATATGAGAATGCATATGCAATGCAACACACAAGAAAATGGAGGAAATAGTGTGGGTAAGCACCTCCACAACAAGCACATCTCAACCTTTATTAATGCAAAAAAGAAATGCAAAAAGAGAAAACAACACAAAGAAAAAGGAGGAAAGAGTGTGGGGTAAACACCTCCACAAGCACATCTCAACCTTTATTAATGCACAAAATGAAATGCTAAAAAGAGAAAGCAACATACAAAGGCAATCACACAAGTGAAAAAGAAAGAGGACACAATTGAATGAGAGTATGGAGGCAATGTGAGAACAAAGGAACTTACAAGGGCACTCAACCAAAACACCACACCTTCAATATGCAAGCAAATCAAATAAAGTGTCCTCAAAGGGCTCACTATTTATGACATACTTCAAGTTCCTCCAAAGGAGGACTAAGCCTTCATAAATAGGATCCTTTAGTCATAGGACAGAGGTATCGATGAGGATAGAATGTGCTCAAAGTAAATTAAGAGAAGCACACAATAGAATTCAAATAAAATCATGTAGGAGATGGAGAACATTCACACATATTCACAATTAGAAACCCTAATGTAAGGCCTAAAAGACAAGCATGTTTCAACAAGTTATAAACCAAATTATGACCTATAATTGAACCTACACACCCTCCGATATTTCTATAACATGAATCCACAAGAATTAGAGGTTCAATTAATGCACGAAAGTCATTTACAAAGCAAACTAGTTCAAGCACTAGTGTAAACATCACTTAATGATAACCTAAATGGAAATTACCCTAAAAATAGGAAACATAACTCAAAAATTACAAAATAAAATCCTAGATGACCCCTAAGGGTGTTAACAACCAGGGGTCAAAAGCATGAGACAAAGTCCTGCCAAAACTATGCAAATAGAAATGAAACCCTAATGGTACACCAAAGGGAAAGGTAAATCGAGGGTCACTAATACTAGCCTAAAACCTACCCAAAATCAATCAAACCAGAGGTAAAATGGTCTTAAAAAATCATTCACATATCATGAACATGAGAAACAGTTATCAGCCATTGAAAATGAAAATCACTCAAGAAATAAAATCAAGAACCAAGAGGAAGCAGTTTTTAAGTCAATTAAAACACCTCAAATGTGAAAATCATATTTTAATTGAAAAATAACCCAAAAAATAAAAATGAAAATTCCTAAAATCAGCTAACATACCAAAATATATATAAAATATTTTTTCAAGATTTTTAGGTCACTTGAGGTATTTTATTGAATTAAAACTCAAACAGCAAACAAAATGTAAAAAAGAATAAAGAAAAGAAAAATAACAAAACAGCGTGGTAAATAGCAAAGAAATCCAGTTAATTTTAATGGGCTCATTGAATGGAGGTGTGGATAACAGTTCAGGCCAAGGTCCATAACACAAATGAGTGGAGCATGAAACTTTCAGTTTCATTTATTACGTGGCAAGGTCAAAAAACACGCGTGGACGGGTCAAAGCAATCAGATGCAATCAGGACCATTGGTTTGAGATTAGTGAACAAGTCCAACCTACTTACATGGCTTCCACATCTGCAGACAGAGCCAAGAACCAGACGGTGGTTCGGAAACTTCCGATGGTTCGCCGGAGAAGAAAGGTCAAGACTGAACCAAATCATGCAAAACTTTATACCATTTTAATCCTCTTAACATGTACATTAAGAATCTAATATTTGTTTTCATTTATCATCCATAAATGGTGAGATTCAAAGTAATCAAGTTTCAAGGTCAAATCAGAAATCATCAAGAACAAACACCAAACTAATCCAAAAATAGCCTACAAAGGTAGGGCTTCAATGTGAAATAAAAATGGTGCATGATGGTTGCCTAAACAGAGTGTAATCTTTAAAGAGAGTTTACCTAAAGGAGCTCCTCGGTTGGGTCTTGAATTGATGCTTAAACTCGTGGAAAACAATCCAGAAACCTTCAATGATCTTCAAGGAAGCTATTGGTAACCTTCAATTGGCTTGAATTGCTCTCAAATGGAATTCACGATTTCACCTTGCTTCTTGATTTTTGCAACTGCTACTAGCTCCAATTTTCACCAATTTTCACTTCTGAGCATTCGTTCTTCATCAGAGACTTTTATATTTTGGATCTAAGATCATATGGAGGCCCAATTGTGGCTGGATTTGTGAAATGGAAAATCCAAAATTGAAGTTGGAAGCTTGAAATCACACGCGTGTTTTGGCTCCAATGGCTCTATTTTCAGTTCAAACAGCTTGCTTGTGGTATGGAGTGATCCAATGGAGGAGATTGATCCCTTGAAATGATCCCATGG
Organism: Lathyrus sativus; assembly: GCA_963859935.3. Classification (NCBI taxonomy): domain Eukaryota; kingdom Viridiplantae; phylum Streptophyta; class Magnoliopsida; order Fabales; family Fabaceae; genus Lathyrus; species Lathyrus sativus. The sequence continues at coordinate 3,499 of CAWUDS030004215.1, forward strand.
TGGATCTTGTATATGTAACTTATACTTGAAGTAACTTGAAAAATCACATGTTTTTGCTCACCATGAACCAAATCCAATTTGTACATTGTTCTTGGTATGTTTAACTGAATCAAAAAATGCACAAGTATGGTGTGAAAATGATTTAAATCAATTCAAATTCATTTATGCCCTTTAAAGTGCTTTTTCATGATTTTTCCTTCTTCTTCTTCAAACCCTAGCCAAATCCATGATAAATGAATGTTCCATGATGAAATTGATGTAATTTGATGCAAGTTTGGTGTTGGAGAAATTTCCATTTGAAGTGTACAACGTCATGAAAAGGACCTATAAGGAAAAGGACCTATAATCAAAGTTTCCCAAAATACCCCTGCCTTGCAAGCTTCATATCTTGAGCTCTACAAACCAGATGAAGGACTTCTAGGACTTTTTGGAAATCTAAGATCATGAGGAACAACTATCATGTTTGGGTTAAAGTGAGAAGAAACATACTTCTAGGTCAAAAATGTCTTGGAAGTTGGTTGACTTTTGTTGACTAAAATCACATTCATCTGAGGACCCATAACTTGTCAGCATCATAACTTGAGTTCTAGAAATCAGATGGATGAGTTCTAGTACTCAAAAGAAATCTAAGAACATGCTCTACAAGTTTCATGTTGGCATCAAAGTGAGATGAAACTTGTATCCTGAGATATGTGGTCTTGAAGTTAGGCACTAAACAGGGGATTTTACACTAATAAGCTTAGAAACCCTAATCTAGCAACTTCTCACACTCTTGACTCTTCTTAAATTGATCTTGAAGTAACATCTTGGATGCTTCAACACAAATTTCCATGATCATAATGACTTATAACCAAGTCTTAATCTTCCTCAAATCCACAGTGGATCTTGCACTAGTCAGATGAAACCCTAGGTCTGCAATCTTCTGATTGCAACCTCTTATACATGATATAATCACTTGGATAATCTCAACAATGGCTCTCAAAGCATTCAATGAGCTTTCACAGCATTCTCCATCCATAAATCTGGACTCATGATCCTCTGATGATCTACAACTGGCCTCCAAGATAAGAAGTAAACCACAATTGTCCATCCCCTTTCTCAAAGAGTTTTGATCTTCTCCTGATGATGATAGGCACATGACCACTTGAATAAGACCTCTTGCTTACGCTTAGACCCTGAGTAACCTTCTCTTGCTATGCACACCTTTCTTGATCCCCTGCCAATGAACAATGATATGAAAATGCAAATGCTAGAACAATGAGATGAAACATAAACCAAGTTAGAAAAAGGTTGGGCAAATTTTGGGGTGCAACAGCTGCCCCTATTCAAACAACTTGGACCTTAAGGGACGAAAAGCAATCATTTTCAAACATTTAAGGTATAAGGTGATTGAATACAAAAGAACCCGGAAATTTGCACCCTACAGGGATGCCAAACAGCGAATACCAACCAAGAGTTGGAATACAACACGCTGGGGATAACAATCCAATACGATCTGAACCTCATCCAAAAGATACCAACCAAGAGTGGGGATAACAATCAAAGGATACCAACCAAGAGTTGGGATAACGAACACCAGATACCAACCAATGGTTGGGGATAACGCCCAAAGGATACCAACCAAGAGTTGGAATAAAAAACAGAAGGGTACCAACCAAAAGTTGAGATAAAGATCAACGAATACCAACCAAGAGTCGGGATGGCAGACCCTGGATACCAACCAAGAGTTGGGAATAATGCCCAAAGGATACCAACCAAGAGTTGGGATAGGCAACCAAAGGATACCAACCTAGAGTTGGAACAACAAACAGAAGGGTACCAACCAAAAGTCAGGATGACAAACCTCGGATACCAACCAAGAGTTGGAAGAGAAGTCAAAGGATACCAAAATTAGGTCAAAACAAAAGACACATACATAGTTAAAACACTTGAGTTTTGAGACCACAACCAAAAATAGGAATGAGTCCAAATAAAATCCAAATAAAATGGCAAACCCAAGTCAAGTCAATCACAAATCAGTGTGCAAAAGGTCATGGAAAGAATTACATCAAAGCACCACCAATTGTGTCAAATAAGACAAGGTGTTCAACTTATCGAGCATCCATCGAGGGTCCAACAAAATCCAATGAAAAACAAATAGAAAATGATCATCAAGACCTCAAATCAGCCCTCAAATATACCTCAATCAAAAACCTAAGTGTGAGAGGAAAATTGGTCAAAGGGGGTGTTCAATTAAGATCAAAGATCAAACCTAAAATCAATGTATCAACCATAAAACCACTTCACAAACTAAATTAATTAAAAATACTAAAAATAATTTAAAAATAAAATAAAAATATGGAAAAATATCTCAACATCCTAAAATTTCAGAAACATATTTTTGGGAATTTTTGTGAAGATTAAAACTATTTTAAAATGAATTAAAATGAAAATGCAATAAAAATGAAATAAAAAAAAGAAATAGAAATGGAAAGGGGTGCAGAAGCAATTCTGATTGAACTAAAATGCAGTGCAAGCTTCAATCTCAAGCTTTTAATCTCTTCCTGATGCTTCAATGATTGAGAATACAGCCTAAAATAGAAGGAAAGGCCAGAGAGAAGTATGATTCAAAGAGAGAGAAAAACTCTAAAATTTTTGATGGGACATGCTCTTTCACGCAGCTACTACGCCTCTAATCATTAGGGTTTGCTTCTTTGACTTATATATGAGGGCTTAGAGAGATTCATGCATGCCCATGATGATTAATTTGCTTGATTGAAAGTTTTGCCAAAAATAACAAAGTGAGGTGCACACGGGTTATGGCCTCATGTTCAAATCTTTTGGTCAGCATTTTAGAACAAATGAGGGGTGAGAAAAGAATGATGGAAGGTTTGAGAAGTTGGAAACCATTTTACACAAAATTTGAACAATTGCTTTTTATGGTATAAAATTTTAAAAATGACTTGAAATAATTGCTCATGCTTGCTCAATTTAGGTAAATACCTTATGTGGTCATGTGATGATGTTGGAATGGTACCAAAAGATCAAAAACAAATGCATTTGGTGACTTGAAATGGAAGGAAATCACTCTAGGTCTAAAAAGTCATGCTTTCATGCTCATTATGGTTTAACGGTCTCATGATTCATCAAAATCCATGGAATTTGAGATCAAGATGAAGTTAATATCATATGACACAACTTTCATGTGGCAAGAATTTGGATTTAAGGTCTTGAAGTGGATGGAAATTGGTCCTTGAAGTGAATGACCTAAAATGAAGTTTCCAAAAATAACCTTGACATGGGATGATCATAACTAGAGCTTCACACATGGGAATGACGAGTTCTAGCACTTTTTGGAAAGCTAAGACAATAAGGAACAATTCTCATGTTTGTCGAAGAATGAGGAAAAGCTTGGTTCCATGTGAAAAATGCCTTGAAAGTAAGCTATCTTTAAGTGCCTCTAAATTCTTTTGATTTTGGGATACCAACTTGTACCAATCATAAATTGAGATGTATGAATCAAATGTATGAGTTCTTGTACTCAAAAGGAAGCTTGGAATACGAGGAACAAGTCTCATGTTTGACGGAAGATGAGATGGGACTTGCATCATAGTGAGAATTGTCATTGAAGTCATAGGCCAAAATAGGGGATTTTACACTGAGGATCATCTGAAACTCTAATTTAGCAACTTCTTGAGCTCTTAAATCTTCTTGATCTAAGATCCACATGACATTATAGATGAATTTGGATGCATTCTCATAGATTCAATGATCAAGGGCCAAGCCTTGAGCTCTCTTAAATCCATAATTGACTTTTTATTGACCAGATGAAACCCTAACACTTTATCCATTGACTGAAGTTCTTGCAAATGGTTTGTGATCATGAGACCCTCATAAGGAACCCTCAGGGTGTACATTGAGCTCTTGAACCATGTCTCATCCAAGGATATGACCTCATGTACCTCCAATCATCCTCAAGATAGGAGGTGATACCCACACACACACTTTCTCTTCTCAAGAAGCCTTGAGATCCATCCTGATAGCACTGGAGATTTTTTGATTTGAAAACGTACCCTTGTTTGACCTTGAACATGAAACTTCTCCCTCGAGTAGTAAATACTACACCTTGATCCCTTGTCTAGAACCAATGCTATGCACAAATGCAGATGCTAAATGCTATGAAACATAAGCCAAGATAAAAGAAAGGATTTGGCAAATTTTGGGGTGCAACACATGTGCATTGTATTTGTGAATACTCGTGTATGTGTTATGTGTGCATCATCTCATCATGTCATCATAGCATATCATGTTGCAACTGGTTTTGTAAAACTCAGTCGATTTCTTTGTGTGAAACCCTAAATATCATGGATATTGGGACAAGAAACACCAAGAAATACAATTTCAAGAAGCCTGATACATCCAAGTTAAGAAAACTAGGGACTATGATATCAAAAGACTTTGGCAAGATATATGGGAACATAATATGTATAGTCAAGACTGGGATGGAAGAAGGAGTTCTCAACACTTTGGTTCAATTCTATGCCCTACTGTATCACTACTTTACCTTCCCCGAATATCAGTTGATGCCAACCTTAGAGGAATATGCTTACTATGTGGGAGTTCCTGTAAAGAACCAGAAACCATACATTGGTTTAGAAACCTTACCCTCGCTGAAGGAAATAGCAAATTCTCTTTATCTTGAATTATCGGAGATTAAGAATAACTGTGCCACCAAAAGCGGAGTCAAGGGTTTCCATTATGATTTATTAGTTAAGAAAGCTACTTGTCTTGCCAAATAGGGTAGTATGGATGCGTTCGAAGCAGTTTTTGCTCTATTGATTTATGGATTGGTGTTGTTTCCAGAAGTCGAAGAATTTGTCAATTCATCCGCTATCACCATATTCCTAAGTGGCAACCCAGTGCCCACCTTGTTAGGAGACACTTACCATTCAATTCATAATTGGACACTTTAAGGGAAAGGAACCGTCCTTTGTTTTGCACGCCTATTGTATAAGTGGTTCGCCAACCGTTTGCCAAGAACTGACTCTTTCAAAGAAAATCCCAATGGATGGAGATGGTCCCAAAGGACAATGTCTCTGACGCAAGCTGACATTCATTGGTACGATCCTGCCTACGACAGAGGAGTCTACTTTGACCGGTGTGGTACTTTCCCAAAGATACCACTAATTGGAGTAAGGGGAGGAATCAGCTACAACCCCGCTTTGGCCCGACGTCAGTTTGGGTTTCCAACGAAGGACAAGCCCACAAATCTGCTGTTATGTGGATTCTTCTATCTCAACACTGAAGAAATAGAGAATGTGAGAAATAGCATAATCGATGCTTGAGAGAATGTTCATAAAAAGACTAAAGACGATATGGGAAAGAAGAATTGAGTGGCCTTCGAACCATTCACTTTATGGGTACAATCTCGAGCCTGAGATTTGAAGATTCCATATCTCTCAAAGAAGAATTCACAGATTGTTATCGCATCATCATCTTCTGCCATCCCCATTGAGAAAATGGAAGAATACCAAGAAGTTCTCGAAAGAACAAATCTTGAGAGAGATATTTGGGAAGGGAAGTATCATGCTCTGATTTCCGAAACAATGGAACTCAGAAGAGAATTGCAAGACAAAGACGAACTGATCAGTTGGCTTGAACGATGTGTGATCGATGGTGATGTGACAAAACATAATTTATTTTTCTCTAGTGCCAAGCCTACTCAAAGCACTCACGAGTACTCAAACATCTCGCCTACATCCAGAGCTTGGAAGAGCATAGTGGACAAGTTGGTAATGGAAAATACAATACTAAAGAAGTTGAAGACATCCCCGCGACTGAAGTTCTTGTCAGAAACATAGACTATAAGACCTAGTTTTTTTATGTAAACTTAGACTTCTTGTCTTGTATTTTAAAATTGTAACTTTTCCCAACAATTAATGAAATTAGGGTTTATCTTAATTAATCTTCTGAGTTTCGTAAAACTAGTTACATTTGCATTGCATTCTTGCATTTTTACTAACCATTCAAGGAATTCAAGATCTTATTTTTGCAGAACATTGTTATGGATCTCAGAAATAGATTTTCATTTCTAAGCCTAAGGTTGGACAATCTTAGGATCTTGAAGGGCCTTGTCAGAAATCCCGCTGCATTCATCGCCAAATATGGAGATATGCTACCTCTGTTGGATATAAGAGTCAATGAAGACATGCTGTTGGCACTCGTCGAGTTCTACGACACGGTGTATCATTGTTTCACTTTCCCAGATTTCCAATTACTCCCAACCTTGGAAGAGTATTTTGCTTATTTGAAGATTCCCTTGACCTTTACTCGTCCCTACGGTAAACCAAGAAGAAAGGATCTTGCCAAAGCCCTATATCTTGAACCCACAGAACTACCTGTTCGATTGGTGAATAAAGAAGGACTCTCCGGAATGGAAGCAAGGCCATTCATGGAAAGAGCGAATTCCACTATGATAATAGAGACTTATGGATCTTTGAAGCAATCTTGGATTTTCTGATCTATGGACTATACCTTTTCCCTAGTTGCGATGAGTTTATCAGCGAAGAAGCCATTAGACTCTTCATAATCAGAAACCCCATTCCCACGCTGCTGGCTGAAACCTACTATGTTATCCACCATCGAAAAATGTATGATTTGGAACTATTCTCGTGTTGCCTAGCACTTCTCAGCAAGGGGTTTATTTTGCACTTGCCCAAGACTCATGTCCTCTGGAATCTCCCCAACAAAGACGTTTGGATCAGAAAGTCAGCATCGCTTTCCCATTACGATGTCAACTCGTACTACATTAAGAATCGAGGAATCGCCATAATTCATAGCCATGGAGACTTTTCCGACACACCACTTATAGGCACAAAGGGAATCATCAGCTACAGTCTAGTCCTATCTTGCTGTCAGCTAGGGTACCAAGCAGGACCAGAACCAGATCAAGACTTGCTAAGGACCTGTTTCTGTGAAAAAGGTAGTGACAAAAACTTTGAAGCTCAAGCCCGTTTAGCCTGGTATCGTCTACATCTGCAAGGAATAACTGCGGAAGAAAACGTAGGCTACCTGGCCACAAGAGCTTATCTCCTTTGGTCAAAAGAGATAGCTTTGAAAATGTTCTACAATCATACTTATGAAATCTCTCTGGAACCAGAAATACTCATGCCAAGAGATGAACTGAAGTTTGCTTTGGTTAAAGCAGAATGAGAAAATGCTGAGTTATGGGAGTTGATTCATCAGAGTCAATACCATGCCAGACCTCAAGAAGAAGAGGGATCATCTTATTAGAATGATCAAGGCCTCCTAAATTTCCTGTTATAATCTTAAGGGCTTATGAATGTAATTGTTACTTTTTGAAAATTATGTTGTAAGAAAGGTTTCATTAGTTAACGAGAACCATCTGTTGTAACATACTCTGTTTTATCAATAAAATTATGCTTTCTTTTCATGTTGTCAATCACGTTGTTACGTGTGTTGATTTACTAATTTTGTTTGTAAACAAGATTATTGATTTTCCTTGAATGAGTAGTATTGCATTTGCATATCATTTGCTTGGTGTTGCATGGATTCCACAACTCATCCGTTGTTCTTTTCCCCTAGAGAGAGAGAGAGAGAGAGAGAGATCATACTGAGTCACCACTGCTACAACACTCGAGCTAATACTCAGAGGAGAAAGACAGATCAACAAGAGAGAATTGATCAGATCGACAATGAATTGGAAGGGCTTCGAGGCAATATCAGCCAGATCTTGGAAGCTATGCAAGTGATCAGGGCAAAAATGGATACGCAAGCCACGGTGGTATCTGAGGTTAACACAATTGCAGTAGTCCCTACACCGGTAGTGACTTCCACAACAGAGTTTCCATTTGGCATCTCCAAATACTTTGTACCTCCATTTCATGTCCAAGGCACAACGGCATAAACATCACGACTTATGCAAGAATTCCATAACCTTCTGTTTACTCAAGCAGGCGCTCAAACGAATGTTTGACCGGTCTTTGATACTCAACAACAACAACAAGTTCGTAATGATGGCTTTAGAAGGCGCTCAAATGGAAATCATGGCAAGAAGTATGAAGGCTTTAGAAGGGAAAAGCATCTTTGGTACTGATGCCATAGACATGTGCTTGGTCTCGGGGTTGGTGTTCCCCCCAAAGTTCGTAATGCCATCTTTTGAAAAATATGATGGGGCAACTTTCTCAAAACTCTATTTGGTGATGTATTGCAGACGCATGGCTTCACATTTCGACAATGACAAGTTAATGATACACTATTTCCAAGAGAGTTTGAAAGGAGCCTCCGCAAAATGGTATTTGTGACTAGACCAATTAAGGATTCAAAGTTTTCAAGATCTATCGGATGCCTTCATCCAACAATACAAATAAAATGTGGACCTTACTCCAGACAAATGCCAGCTATTGAGCATGACTCATAAGTCTTCAGAATCCTTCAAAGAATATGCGCAAAGATGGAGTGAGACGGCCGCACAAGTTGAGCCACCACTTACAGATAAGTAATTGGCAGATTGGTTTGTCGACACCGTCAAACTAGAATATTATGAAAGAATGATAAGCAGTGTATCGGCTAACTTCGCTGATATTTTGGCAGTGGGTGTCAAAGTGGAAGCCGGGTTGAAGAACGGAAAAATGTTTGGTCCAACCAACAATTCCAGCAGCTATTCATCCAAGAAACCATCCGGCAGTTTTTAGAAAAAGAAAGAGGGAGAAACCAATGCGGTAATGCACGAGAAAAAAGCACAGAACCGAAGGATCCATCCCCAAGTTCAGGCTCAACAACAGTAGTATCATCAACCACAATACATAGCGACGGTTACGCCAGTCTTCTAGACACAAAATCAACAAAATCCACAAAATCAACAAAATCTTCGACCAGGGGCACCGAATGCCTATCAGCAGTACAATTACTGACCTTATAATAATCAGCAGACGTAGCAGCCCAGGGTTCAAGCTCCCAGGCCGACCTATCAGAACAGAAGGCCCAAGATACAGCCAATACCAATGAGTTATACTGAATTATATCCTATGATGGTAGCCAGAAGGCTTATTCAAATAAGAAAATTGGGTGCCCAACCCAATCCTTTACCTCCTCACTACAATCCCGACGCACATTTCCCATTCCATGAGAATGCCGCTGGGCATGATTTAGAAGGTTGTATTGTGCTTCAGCACATCGTCAGGGAATTGATTAAAAAGAAGATACTACCATTTAAAGATAATCATCCCAATGTGAAGGATAATCCTTTACCGAACCATAGTAGACTGAATGCTATAACAGAAGAAGGAGAAGGCTCCGAGATGAGAACAATCACTAGAGTGGCTGAAGTTAAAATACCGCTGGTGGAATTGCACAAGAGATTGGCTCAAGAATGGTTGCTCAAGAGCACCCATGAGGATTGTGAAGAGTGCGACAAGAACCCACAAGGTTGTAACCTTATGCGAAAGGACATTCAATCATTAACCAACGAGGGGATGCTACAAGTCAGTAGTAAGAAGAAAAAAGAGGACGTCGTGGTTATTGAAGTAGTGTTCAATCTACCAGAGGAGCCTAAGAAAATAGCGGTGTTCAATATCGACAATAACAAGATGGCATAATCCATCTCCCCCGAACCAATATTCTGTGATGATCTGGTGCCCAGATTCGGAAAGGCTCAACCATGATTTAATCCTTGGAGAGAGAAAAATTCCAAAGTTGTACCATGGAAATACGACAGCTCCTGGTGAGATGTGAAAGCCGAAAGGAAACAAGCCGATGTGACTAACATTACCGGAGGGAGTCGGATGACCCGTAGTGGGCAGATTTATGTACTGAAGGTTACCATTGAAACTCCAAAATTAGAACCTAAGGTCATTCCTACTGTCAAAGAGGATGTTCCTAAAGAGACTGTTCCAAAAGAATCGATAGTCACCGATAAGATGAAAGGAAAAGAGATATTAAAAGAGAACGACGAAGAGTTCCTGAGAGTCATCCACAAAAGTGGTTATAGAGTGGTGGACCAACTGAACCAGATGCCATCAAGGATTTCTGTAATGTCACAACTACTCAGTTCACCCCTGCACAGGGAAGCTCTACTGAAAATATTGACTCGAGCCCACATCACCAAAGACATCACAGTGGGGAAATTCGACTCAGTTGTCGCCAACATCACGGTGTGTAACACATTAAACTTCAACGATGATGATCTTACGCCATAAGGCCGCAAACACAACCGTACATTGTACATCTCCATCAAATGTGAAGAATATACTTTAGCTAGAGTCCTGGTTGACATCGGCTCTTCCTTGAATGTAATGCCAAAAAGGACTCTGGCAAAATTAAGTCATAAAAGAGCAATTATGAAAGCAACCTCTTTGGTTGTAAAAGCATTTGATGGATCCAGATGGTCCTTAATTAGAGAGGTGACATTACCAATAATGGTGAGTCCTCATTGTTTTGAAGTATCATTCCAAGTCTTGGATATTAATCCCGCCTACAGCTTTTTATTGGGCATACCTTGGATCCATGCGGCGGGAGCTGTAACCTCCACCCTGCATCAAAAGCTAAAATTTGTCACTGATGATCAGATCGTCATAGCACACGGGGAGGAAACTTTGATGGTGAGCAACCTGTCATTATTTCAATACATCGAAGTCGGCGAGGATACGCTAGAAATAACATTTCAGGCCCTGGAAATCGCTCATGATGTGTAAATTGACAATTCTACTATAGCCCGTGGTCCGTCTTTTGCCTCCGCGCAAAGCATAAAAGCTACAATGAAGGAAGAACTCCCGCAGGGATGAGGAGAAGTTATAGAAGTGAACGCTCGTGCCAAGAATGACAAGCAAGGGTTGGGTTACAAACCAACTCTGGAAGAAGCATCCGAAGAGAGCATCCGAAAGCAGAAAACCCTGAAGGAGATGTTTGTAAGTGGCAGGATACAAGTCAACACCATCATTAATGAAGATGAGGGAAGCAGCCTCAACAACCTGGTGATCCAAGATGGAGCGGCCTTACACAATTGGGAGGCAGTTGAAATTCCTGTTGTACTACCTTTAGAGTAATGCATCGCTTGTTAGCTTTTGTTTTCTTTGAAATTCCTGGTCTTGCCCAAGGCCAGCAAATCATTTTGTATCGGCCACTTTGCAATTAAAAAGATTAATGAATGAAGAATTGTTTTTGTTAAAACTCTTCTCCTTTTTGTTCATTTACTTTTTCATCATTTTCAATTTTTGTAAAAAGGAAAAATGGCTACCTTTTTTTGGAAAAAGCTTAAAATTGAACCCATCATCTGCATGTTGCTGTGTGTGTGTCTAATCATGTTAAACCCTTTAAAACCATGCAGAAAACCTCCATCACCTGTAAAATCAAATGATCATTCGGTTCCTTCTGGTAGCTGTTCATTTGTTCTTCAAGATGAAGAAGAGTTTGACAAAGAATTTGAGGTACCCGAAGAATTAACCAGAATGGCTGAGCATGAAGAAGTCTACCTTCAACCATATAAAGAGCAGATCAAAATTGTTAACTTAGGTTCAGAAGAGATAAAGAAAGAAGTAAAGATTAGGGCGTCCCTCAAAACAGAGGTCATGGACAGATTGACACTACTCCTCAAAGAGTATGTCGATGTTTTCGCTTGGTCATACCAGGATATGCCAAGGCTAGATACTGATATTGTGGTCCATAAGCTCCCTCTGAAACCAAAATGTCCTCTTGTTAAGCAAAAACTCCGACGATCAAGACCAGACATGGCCCTAAAGATTAGAGATGAAGTTAAGAAACAAATCGACGTGGGATTTCTAGTAGTTTCAAAGTATCCTGAGTGGGTAGCCAACATCGTGCTAGTGCCAAAGAAAGACAGAAAGGTCAGGATGAATGTGGATTATCGGGATCTCAACAAAGCCAGCCCAAAAGATGATTTTCCACTACCTCACATTGACATATTGATCGATAACACAACTAGCTTTGCATTATTTTCCTTTATGGACGGATTCTCGGGTTACAATCAAATCAGGATGGACCCATATGATATGTAGAAAACAACGTTCATAACACCACAGGGCACTTATTGTTATAAGGTCATGCCTTTCAGTTTGAAGAATGCAGGAGCCACTTATCAACGAGCCATGGTTGCATTCTTCCATGATATGATGCATCAAGAAATTGAGGTGTACGTAGATGACATGATCGTGAAGTCTCAGGATAAAAAAGATCACCTTGAGCATCTATTAAAGTTGTTTGAAAGACTCCGGAAATATCAACTGAGGCTGAATCCAACTAAATGCACATTTAGAGTTTGATCCGGCAAATTACTTGGGTTCATCGTTAATCAAAGAGGAATCGAGGTGGATCCTAAAAAAGTCAGGGCTATTCAAGAGGTGCAAGCTACCCAAATAGAGAAACAGATCAGAGGTTTCCATAGACGTTTGAACTACATCTCCAGATTCATCTCAAATTTAACTCCTATATGCGGACCGATCTTCAAGTTGTTACGGAAGAATCAAGAAATAACATGGAATGATGACTTCCAATTGGAATTTGAAAAAATTAAAATCTATCTTCAAGAACCTCGTGTGTTGATCCCTCCAGTACCTGGAAACCCGCTCTTCATGAATATGAAGGTATTGGAAGATTCAATGGGTTGTGTTATGGGGTAAACTGATGAATCAAAAAAGAAGGAACATGCAATATATTACTTAAGAAAAATGTTCACTAATTGTGAGAGTCGTTACCCACCCCTGGAAAATGCTTGTTGTGCTTTGGCTGAGGCGGCCAAACGTCTCCGACAATACATGATCTGCAACACTACTTTGTTGATATCAAAGATGGACCCGATAAAATACATCTTCAAAAAGACGGCTCGAACTGGAAGACTTGCCAGATGGCATATGCTCTTGTTAGAGTATGATATTTAGTACGTCGCCCAAAAATCCATTAAAGGAAGCGCCTTGTCAGACCACCTTGATGAGCATCCTGTAGATGATTACCAACCGCTCAAATTTGAACTCCCTGATGAGGATGTGATGTATGTTCAAAGAATGAAACTGGAACCTGGTCCTAAGGAATATCCTGAACCTAGATCCCGTTGGAAGGTGATGTTTGATGGAACGTCCAACAAAAAAGGACATGGTGTTGAAGCTGTTCTGGAAATGCCGACTGGAGGATACACCTTTGTTATCGCCAAACTGTGCTTCTCATGTACAAACAATATAGCTGAATATGAAGCCTGTATCATGGGACTCGAAGTTGCCATCGATCTTCGCATCAAGATCTTAGAAGTAATTGGCGACTCTGCCTTGGTGATTTATCAACTCAAAGGTGAATGGGAAACTCGAGATGAGAAGTTGATTCCCTACAAAGAATACATTCTGGAAATGATCGAGTACTTTGACGAAATTACCTTCAAACATGTCCCAAGGGCTGAAAATCACATTGCGGATGCCTTGTCCATGCTAGCATCAATGTGGAAAGTTCAAATTGTCAACGAGACACCTTTGATCTACACTGAAAGAAAAACGGCACCAGCATACGTCATGGTGATAGAGGAGGAATCCGATGGAAAACCTTGGTTCCATGACATCAAGAACTTTCTTCAGAATCAAGAGTATCCGGCTGATGCCTCCAAAATTGACAAGAGGGTTATATGAAGATTGTCATCTAAGTTCTTTATCAACAACGACGTTCTGTATAAGATGGTCCTGCTCCAATGTGTTGACGAGAAAGAGGCATACCTGTTGATGACAGAAGTGCACGAAGGAACCTTCGGAATTCATGCGAGCGGCCATGCCATGGCAAAGAAAATCTTGAGGGATGGTTATTACTGGTTGCCCTGGAAACAAATTGCATCCTTTTTGCTTGGAGATGCCACAAATGCCAGATCTACACTGACAAGGTGCATGTTCCTCCACGTCCTCTTAATGTATTGACATCGCCTTGGCTATTTGCAATGTGGGGCATAAATATGATTGGGGCAATTGAGCCCAAAGCGTCCAACAGTCACCGTTTCATCCTCGTCACTATCGACTACTTCACCAAATGGGTAGAAGTTGCATCGTACGCAAATGTAACCAAACAAGTGGTTTCCCGTTTTATCAAGAAAGAGATCATCTACCAATACGGAATCCCTGATCAAATTATCACCAACAATGGGTCAAATTTGAACAACAAAACGATGAAAGAACTTTGTGATAGTTTCAAGATCAATTATCACAATTTTTCACCATACTGACCAAAGATGAACGGTGTTATTGAAGTTGCGAACAAAAATATCAAGAAGATAGTGCAAACGATGGTTGTAACCTACAAAGACTGGCACGAAATGTTACCATTTGCCTTGTGTAACACACTTCTAACCCCACGGAATAATACATAATTAATCAGAGTAAATTAACATGCCTTCACCAAAGGGCGTCACACATAATTCCAATACATCAAAATCATCTGTCATGTTTATTAACACTCAAATAAAAATAATCATGCTTTTCAAAGTTCACTTTGCATGTAGCAGCGGATTCAATTTATTTACATAATTCTCTTCACATAACATTCATGTTCATTACATAATCATCAACACTTAGGCACCGAGGCAAACATCATAATATTTCAAATACATTTAAAACCCAACTTAGAATACATAATATAACTCTAAGGCATAAACCCCACGATCCCCGTGTTACATAACCAGAGCATGACTTGACCCAACATAATTAAATAGTAAACAGCTGCACCAACAGCGAACTCGCAACTACTAGCAGTACTACTCCTTGATACCTGCACGATGTCATATAGGACATCATTCTAGCAGAAGGGTGAGAAACATTACCATAATAATCAATGCACATAATCATATATAAACGCACAAGTACAAAATACATATATTCCACATTTTCTCACCACAATGCATATTAACACAATAACAAAGCATATAATATATTTCTATAACATAGAATATCCATATTATACTTCTTACCACAATACATCACCACTCACTAACATACATTACAATGTATACATACATATATATATATATATATATATATATATATATATATATATATATATATATATATATATATATATATATATAACCAAGCATCTCATCATGCATAAATTCACGATTCACTCATATACATCGCTATCTATATATATAAACAAATATGTATAATCATCAAGCATATTTATCATGCGTACATCCATAATTCCAATCAATCCATATAAACATACAAAATATGTTCTTTTCATCACCAATTCACATAAACATTCACATTCATGTTTATTTCACCAATGCATCATATAAAGATGATAAATGCAACTCATAGAGACCGACTCACGACTCTATGCAGATGCAAATGCTGTACCGACTCAATTCAGTAGGTTCAATTGAAGAACCAAAATGGAACCATCACTCGTTACCGAAGTAACTCCCCGTCGGGCCTACGATGTTCACCCATCGCTCACACCCCACATGGGCACACGATGTTTCTGGATTGCTCACACCACACACAGGAACACAATCCGATTGCTCACACCCCACAAGGGCACACAACCATTCTGCAGATTCTACGCGGAATCAATTATAACCATCGCATCATACGAGGTTCTGCAGATCCTACACAGGATCAAATAACACAAATGCATATCATGATGCTTCACACGCAAACATGACTCAATCAACTATAAACCATCGCTGACACGATGTTTCTGTAGATCCTACGCAGGATCAATCAACACAAAATGCATACATATTCGCAAATATATTATTCATGCATTCTACACACATTATCACATACAATCATCATACATCACGTATCAGCACGTATATTCAATATGCATTCACAATATATATATATATATATATATATATATATATATATATATATATATATATATATATATATATATATATATATATATATATATATATATATATATATATATATATATATATATATATATATATATATATATATATATATATATATATATATATATATATATATATATATATATATATATATATATCACAATTCATATATACATATGTTCATCATTCATCTCATATCGCTTCATTCTAGATTCACATTTATAACTCACAATTCAATAATTCATACACATCAACATCCTTCATACAACAATGATATTTATGCCTTATGGCTCATATAAAACTCATCAATTAACACCAATCCCCTTTTTGGGAGTATGGGTACATCACTTATACCCTACCAGGAACAGCATCTCAGTTATTCTACCTCGGTAATTATTCCACCAGGAACGACATCTTAGTCATTCTACCCCGGTGTATACAACCACGGCACTATACCTCACTAGGAATAACATCCTGTTATTCTACCCCTGTGATTACTCCACTAGGAACGACATCTTGCCATTCTAACCCAGTGAGTACGACTCAACACATATGCATATTTCCAACATCATTCTTACATTACAAAACAATGCACTAGTACTCGCCATATATATATTCTCATGCATTCTTCACCCACCATCGCATACAAGCAATATGCACTTACAAATATTGTGCCAAACGGCAACAATCTCAATCACATTCATCATGCATTTTAATCAATTTAAACAATGTATCACATATGCCAAAAGGCCACATATTCATAATCGATTCATAATCTAGGATTCACGCCATACAGCTACCCACAACACATCATATAACAGCGCACAAGCTATACGCTACATAATTATATCAAATACATCAACATTGGATGGAACCAACCAAAATAAAATAAATGTTGTCACATTCGCTGACCTTCGCCTGGCGAAGCATTCTAGCGAATGCTCGCTGCCTCATTCGCCTGGCGAACTCGCTGGCGAAGCTAGTCAGTAGCTACTGGAAGTATTCGCTACCACTCGCTGGATTCCTTTGCTTGGCGAACTCTCGCCACTAGCTTTCGCCCGGTGAACTTGCCAAACGAAGACTGAGTTTGGCTACTGACTTGGTTCGCTTCCCACTCGCTGCGCTTCGCCTGGCGAAGCTTCGCTACCACTCGCCTGGCGAACCTGCGAACTCAGAATCCCTAACTGTCTAAAATCATCCAATCACCCCAAAATCAACTGATTCAATCCCAACGACCTCAGTAGTCTTAGCCCATCATCACCCGACTAAACTACGCCGTCAATTTCAGATTCTAACCGTTCAAACTCAGTTTCTACCGATTAAACTCATTTCGACCTAAAATGGAAAATGTAGAAAACACCAAACAAATCCATTATACGCAGGATCAAATAACACAAATGCATACATATTCGCAAATATATTATTCATGCATTCTACACATATTATCACATACAATCATCATACATCACGTATCAACACGTATATTCAATATGCATTCACAATATATATATATATATATATATATATATATATATATATATATATATATATATATATATATATATATATATATATATATATATATCACAATGCATATATAAACATGTTCATCATTCATCTCATATCGCTTCATTCTAGATTTACATTTATAACTCACAATTCAACAATTCACACACATCAGCATCCTTCATACAACAATGATATTTATGCCTTATGGCTCATATAAAACTCATCAATTAACACCAATCCCCTTTTTGGGAGTATGGGTACATCACTTATACCCTACCAGGAACAACATCTCAGTTATTCTACCCCGGTAATTATTCCACCAGGAACGACATCTTAGTCATTCTTCCCCGGTGTATACAACCACGACACTATACCTCACTAGGAATAACATCCTGTTATTCTACCCCAGTGATTACTCCACTAGGAACGACATCTTGCCATTCTACCCCAGTGAGAACGACTCAACACATGCATATTTCCAACATCATTCTTACATTACCTAACAATGCACTAGTACTCGCCATATATATATTCTCATGCATTCTCCACCCACCATCGCATACAAGCAATATGCACTTACAAATATCGTGCCAAACGGCAACAAACTCAATCACATTCATCATGCATTTTAATCAATTTAAACAATGTATCACATATTCCAAAAGGCCACATATTCATAATCTAGGATTCACGCCATACGGCTACCCACAACACATCATATAACAACGCACAAGCTATACGCTACATAATTATATCAAATACATCAACATTGGATGGAACCAACCCAAATAAAATAAATGTTGTCACATTCGTTGACCTTCGCCTGGCGAAGCATTCTAGCGAATGCTTGCTGCCTCATTCGCCTAGGGAACTCGCTGGCGAAGCTAGTCAGTAGCTACTTGAAGTATTCGCTACCACTCGTTGGATTCCTTTGCTTGGCAAACTCTCTCCACTAGCCTTTGCCCGGCAAACTTGCCAAACGAAGACTGAGTTTGGCTACTGACTTGGTTCGCTTCCCACTCGCTGTGCTTCGCTACCACTCGCCTGGCGAACCTGCGAACTCAGAATCCCTAACTGTCCAAAATCATCCAATCACCCCGAAATCAACTGGTTCAATCCCAACGACCTCAGTAGTCTTAGCCCATCATCACCCGACTAAACTATGCCGTCAATTTCAGATTCTAACCGTTTAAACTCGGTTTTTACTGATTAAACTCATTTCGACCTAAAATGGAAAATGTAGAAAACACCCAACAAATCCAAACACACACATACATAATCATACACATTGATTAAAATACTAAGATTTCACACTCTTACCTTGATTAATCGGAAGCTAGAGGATGTTCTTGATGATTCTCCAAGTTTCCTCTTTTTCTCCTCCTTTTCTCTTCTTCCTCTTTCTTTCCCTTTCTTTCTCTTCCTTCTTTCTTTTCTTTTTCTTTTCCACTTCCTCATATATATATCTTTCTCTTTATTTCTTTCCAATATATTTCCTCTCTCAAAACATCTATCAATCCATTTAAACAATCATCTAATTATTCAAATAATTAGAATAATCCAAATAAATCAATTAATTAACACAAATAATTAATTATTGAAAATTAGGTTGTTACAACTCTCCCCCACTTTAGGAATTTTTGTCCTCGAAAATGTTACCTCAATGAACCGATTCGGATACGACTTCCTCATCGCAATCTCTCAAATCCCAATTTCTCTAGTTGGTTCCCCCAACTGTCTTTACCGAAGAAATCTTCATTACCTCAAAGTTACTTCTTGCTCATCAATCTGAACTAGCAATGTCTCAACAGTCAAATCCTTCCTCACTTGTACACCATCTATCTGAATGAATGCACTTGCACTTCCTCAATTAGGCACATACCACATCATGTAAATTCACAAGCGACAGGGGTAAGACAATCTAACATGATACTTCTCCCACGCTTCCGCTGCGCCACTCTGATACTAAGCAACAAAACACGGTGTGTGCTTCCGAGACTTCAAAGCTCGATCAACACCCGTCATCACTGTAACCCTCAGAAGATGTCCTTTATTGGATCTTCTTGATCTTTTCAGTCGTCTCTTACACAATCCTCAGGTCCGAGCACAGTACCCTCGCCTGAATCATATCAATACAAAGGAGTCCTACACCTCCTACCATACAAAGCTTCAAATTCCCATCTGACCCATATTTGATGACAGCTCATACAATCTTTATCACTTCAGTGATATACATCTCAACCGGCTCCAACATAGAATGATTAATCCTCATTGGTAGGAAAAGAGCCAATCTAGTCATTCCATCCCAAATCACTCAATTAAATCCATATTCCTCAAATTCTCCGGAAAACCCAACGCAAAATCCATGGGAATACTATCCGATTTCAACTCTGGAATATACAATGGTTACATCAGACCCAACAGTCTCAGACGTTCATTCTTCGACTTCCGACAAGTCTAACCAGCACATACAACTAAACCACTTCTCTCTTCATCTATGGCCATCAAAATAATTTCCTCAAATCCGGTTACATCTTTATAGCACTAGGATGGATACTTCGTCTACCACAATACTCTTATTCCACTTAATAATATCTAGAACACAACTCTATCCCGACATCTCATGATACCATTCCCATTAATACGAAAATCAGTCCTTCGACTTAATTCATCAAATTCAACCATCATCATCAGCTACCGCGTTGCTCTACCCGAATGGTAATTCAATCTAAAACCATAATCCCTCAGGAGTTCCAATTGTTTTCCTCTGCCTCATATTCAATTCTTCCAATTTAAACCAATACCTTAAGCTCTTGAGATTACCAACTATTTCAAATATCTCACTAACCAATTGGAGCCTCCAACTTCGACACAAACACAATAACGACCAACTCTAAGTTACTTGTCAGATAATCCCTCTTATATACTTTAAATTACCTCCAAGCAACTAAACTTGCTGATGTTGCACTTAACATATCTCTCAATCATACCCACGAGACATCACAAAACACAACGAAAAGTTCTGTCGAATTCGGCAAGAATCCACACACGAGCTGTTGACAGCTCTTCTAAAACTCTCTGAACTTTCTTCACAGTGGCATATTGTCACTTCCGCGAAAATAAGGTGCCCGCAAAACAGAAGAGTCGCCACCTTTCGTTATTTATCCCTCAGAGCGGGAAAGGAAACGATCGGAAAAACCTGACGAATAGGTATAAGACAAGGTCGTCGCAACCGTTGTCTGGGTTCGGGAGTCGGTTACGCAAGGGGAAGGTATTAGCACCCCTCACGTCTATCGTACTCGATGGGATCCACGCTTGTTGTGTTTACTGGACGAGTTGGTTTATCTATCTACCTATCAAGGTTGGTCTAAAAAGAAAAGAAAATGACTCGGCAAAGCGTCGCACTTTATGCCTACGTATTCTCATCAGAGAATGAGAAATCAGAGTCAATGTAGTTCGCCTACTACGGGTTATGGGGAAGGTGGCTCGCCAATACATCAGTACTGTGTCTACGTACTCTCAACAGATATGAGAGATCAGAGGTTACGTAGTTCGGGATAATACGGATTACGGGAATTCAGATTCATCTGTTTTATCGAGTAGGGTTAAACAGTAGTTCCAGCAGTTAGGGACAAAGCCTGTTTGCGGTGGCGCTGAAGTTTAACGATACTCTTTTCTTCAGAAAAGCTTTCCTTTGAATTATGGGCCCACGGGGCAAAAAGGTTTGAAGTTTGTTTTCTGTCTTTTACGAATAACTGTTTTTTTGGTTGTTTGCAATTTCAATCGCACTAAAGACTATGACCTGAGAGTGAATGCGTCACATGTCACCCAAAGGGTACCATGCTAAGCATTCAGACTGTTGAAAAGAAACTCTCCAACAATCCTTTCTCAGATAGCTTAAGGCTCGTAACGTACGAAAGAAATCATTCATGATTACTGTATTTTAAGCTGTTTTGAGATGAGAAGAGAACAGGCTCAACTAAGGGAACTATCAAATCCTACTGTTGTCATGCCAAGGATCATCCTATGGTTGCAGTTTGAAACAGGGAACTCCTAGAAGTTATCATGCATAGGTTTCAACCTAAAGTTCTATCATCACTTCCTTATCAAAGGAGGTGAGGCTCCTAAGGGATCATGTCAATGATAAACAGAAACAGATAAAGCTTCAGCTTAAACAGTAAACAGTAAACAACTGTAAAATGCATGCAATGCAAGTGAGGGAGGAAATATGTGTGGGGCATCAGCCTCCACAAGCTCATCTCAACCTCAAGCCAGATATGAATAACGGTAATCATACAGAAAGAATAACAACATGCTATCAAGCAAAATACAATAAACTGCAATCATACAGTAAAAATAAGATGCTGTCAAGCAAACACAAACCACATGGGCAAGGGAGCTGGGCTCTACCGAATACCCGCAAGCAAAGCCATACAGTAAAAATACAAGCAGAGGGAGCAACTCAACCTCTAGTGCAATCATGCTCCTAGCTTAAAGTCAGTCTAGATATGAACTTATTCTAATGCATCAAGCAAGTCAAACAAGGCACATCAATACAGTTGAACAACAAGCAAACAGACAGTCAAGAAAGCAGATCCACAGCTTCCTTTTTCATTCCAAGCTTCAGCTCTTCTAACAGCAATCCAGTCTTCAGACTTCAACCACCCTTCAAGGCTATCATCCTCCATGACAAGTAGCAACTTGCTTCCCCAAGGTTTCAATCCATCAAATATAAGTGTCAACTTATTCTCTCTTCTCCAAGCTTCAGCTCCTCAGTCAATTCCACCTTCAGGCTTCACTCCTAAATACAAGTATCAACTTGATTCCTTCAGGCTCTCCAAGCATCAATGTAAGTGTCAACTCATCCTTTATTCCTCAAGCCTCAGCTCTACACTCAATCTCAATTGAATCCTCTTCATAAGTATCAACTTAGTCTTCAAGCTTCAGCTCTCCTTGTTTTACCAGTATCAACTTGGTCTTCTCCTCCTACAAGCTTCAGCTTCTCAAAGTGGTCTTCAGTCACAAGGAAGTGTCAACTTCATCATTCAATTCTTTAAGCCTCAGCTTTTCACTCACTCTCCATTGGATTTTCAAGTATCAACTTGTTCTTCTTGCTCTTCAAGCTTCACCTGCAATGGCAATGCTCAAGGAATCATCCTCTTCCACACTCTTCAATGAAGTCCTCATCTTCAAACTCAAGCCCAACATCTTTCAAGGTACTCAAACCAGAAGACAATTGATTTAACAGGATGAGGGGAAATGATAAACAGCTTATTGACAACCAAAGGAAGCCTGTAAGGGTTCATCATTATGAGAGACTGGTTCCCTCAAAGTTCTACTTCCCAGATAAAGCCACTCATCCCTCCAAAGGAGAGATGGATTATCTTAGAAGGACTTTTAGTCATTGGGAGGAATGGAAGCACAAGATGATTTCCATATTTGTGGAAGAAGTCATCTAATTATAAGGCTCTCCCTATGTCCTAAATCTTCATCAGACACCTTCAGGCACAAGCAACTCCAAGCTCCAAGCAACTTCAAGCAACTTCAAGCATCCCCACCTTGTCTTCAACTTGTCTTCAATCTCAACCAAAGGCAAACAAAGCAAAACCCTACTCTAAGGGAACTAAAGAAGTTAGTCTAGTTGAGTTAGTAAGTTAGGATCACCTAAACTAAAATCAATCAAAAATAGGAAACTATCCTATAAATTTCTACAAAAAATCCTAAGGGATCCTAATTCAATTAAGAATGCCTCATACAAAAACCAGGGACCAAGTCATCTATTAAGTCCTAAAATTAAAATCTAAACCAAAGGTATCAACCATAAACCCTAAAAATGGAGCTTCTAAAGGTTTCTACCTAAACTACCACCTAGGTTCATCACAAAAATGTGAGAAAAATACTATGGGAACATACATCACACACAAAAAATCAGGGTCAAAGTCATCACCACATGATCGCACAAAATTTCACAAAATTGAGTATCAAACATAACCATTTTAATATCAATTAGAATATAAAATTCCCATAAAATCAAAAAATGCCTGAAATGAAAATATTTTTTTCTAAAAAATACTAGACTCAATCATGAGTACAATGCAAAAAGAACGGGATTAATTGGATCATTTTTCAATTTATTATGAATTAATCAATAACCATGAATAAAATGAAAAAATAATGAAAATCCAAGTAAAATAGACAAATGCACGGTGCAAGTAGTAACCAGAATCAGTTCATATAATGGATTGGGCCATGAGGGGGGTTTGATTATCAGTTATTTCACTAAGCCCAGCATCAGCTACCAAATGAAACGATGCGTTTCATTAAATCAGATCCTTTACAACCTGAAATTAAAACGTGGCCGTTGGATCATGCCTTCAGTCAAAGTCCAACCCCCATCCAATGGCTCTAGAGTCATCTTCGACCTTTTGAATGTCTGAACTTCGCGCGCAGCTCCAGCCACCACCGGTGGTGCTCCGGTCACCATTCCACAACCCTAGTTCAACCTAGAGTCCACTATAGGCCACGATCCCTTAATGAAACATGTCCCAAATTCCCTCACGAATTCATTCATGCCTTTAATTCTCTCTGAAACCTCAAGATTCACCATAACCAAATCTCGACCGAAAATGGTAACACCCTAGATTGGTCACTAATTCTCAAATTAATGGTCTGAAATCAATCCTACACTGTCCTACAATGCATCTAACACCCTAATTCATCTTGATTCTACATAATTCATGCTAGAGGAAGAAATTTACTAACCTGAAAATCTTGGATGAACAGATGCACTAAACCTTCAAATCGAGCTCTCCAACCTTCCAGACATGATCAATGGATCCTTTCCTTGCTTATGTATGCAATAGAACTGGTTGAAAGCTCCTGAATCTTGAAACCCGATGGTGAGTTGCAGGTGGAAAAATTCAATTGCTCATACACGATTCAGCCACGAATTCTCTTGGATTATGATCTGGATTCAATCCCTAGCATCCATGGAAGAAGTTGCAATCAAGAAAATGGATGGAAAGTGAAGAAATTGGTGAAACCGAATTCAGTTGCAAGCTATGCAATTTCAATCTCAATATATGCTCTCTCCTTCAATCATCATCAACCCTTTCATTGGATCACCTCTACTCAATATATAGATGATCTGTGAGTGATCTAGAACCCTCTAGATCCTTCTAATGAGAGTTTCAATCTCTCATGTCATGAGATTTTCAACCATATGCCATGCTATGCATAGTTCTACAAACAGCTTGAAACCAACCTCATTCACTTCCAATTTCTCCCCTAGTGACATTTTGAAAGTGTTTAGCTTGCAAGGGATCTTGCTCATGCCTTGATTCTAGGTTTTGCACATGTTACTTATGATGTAGGTAATCACTTTTCAAAGCAAGTCCACCACTTGAATTTCAATTCAAAAATGTGGCTAAACCAATGTTCTTAAAATGTTTTCTAGAGTCAAAATGATATATTACATGCCATGGTTTGGATGTGTAGGTTGAAAATATCAATTTCCAAATTTGATTCATTTAACTTATACCCTTATTTTAGGTTATTTTTGCAACTTTGACCTACAAGAACTTACAACATCTCATGACCTCCTTACTAGCTTTAAAACATCATTTTGAACAAGTTTTATGTTGAACATTTTCTCATTTGAAGCTTGGAAATAGGAGTTATGGCCTTATGCTTGAAATGACCTGTAATCTCCAAATGACCAAAATGCCCTTGACTTGTCAAAGCCATAACTTGAGTTCTACAAATCCTATCAAGGACTTATAGTACTCTCTAGAAATCTAATAGGATAAGTAACAACATTCATGTTGACCAAAAGTTCATAGGAATCCTCCTTCTTGGGCAAACGTTTGATGCAAGTTGGGCAACTTTCAAGCCCCCAAATTCACATACCTCAGATGACCTGTAACTTGTCAAAGTCATAACTTGAGTTCTACAAATCCTATCAAGGACTTATAGCACTCAAATTAAATCTAATATTATGCTCTACAACATTCATGTTGGGGGTAAGATGAGATGACAATCACATCTTGAGCTAAACTGCCTTGAAGATGGGGGTCAAACTAGGGGATTTTACACTGTCAAGCCTTAGAAACCCTAGCTTGAAACTTCTCAAACTCTTCAATCATGATGAGTTGACCTTGGAATAATCCTTATAACATCTCAATGTATCAATCCATGATCACATGGATCTTGAATTAGGTCTCAACCTTGTTCAAATCCTCAATTGACCTAGGGCTGACCCAGTCAAACCCTAATTACACCAATCATGGCTGAGGTTTCTTATCCTTGCACAATGACCTGTCTAGGCCCCAAAGTGATATTCAACACTTCTCATGAGCTCTCTCAATACCTCAAGTCCATCTTCATGGCCTCAGAATCATCTTATGGCTTTCCACAACTTTCAAGTTAGGAGACCTACACACCCTTGGTTTCAACCACTCTTTCTGAGGATCTTTTAACTTCTCTGACAAAGATATCAACCCTTGAACACTTGAATAACCTTCTTAGCTAGCTTCGTAGCCTTGTGTAGCCCTTGATTGGTAATCATACCTCTTGATCTCCTGCATACATGTCAATGAAATGCAAATGATAATGCTAATGTGAATGAAATGAAACACAAGCTAGGTAAAGAAGAGTTGGGCAAGTTTTGGGGTGCAACAGCTGCCCCTATTCAAATGGCTTGAACCTGACTGGGTGAGAAGCGAACGGCTCTCAACCAATCAAGGTGCGAGACGGTTGGATACCGACAAACCCGGAAATTTGTCAATTTCACAAGTACACGGTACTCTGATGGGAACAAGTCTTCGAAAACTGAAATATTAGTTGCACGACAACTAGCTGGGGGATTGGTCACACGGCAACCGACGATACATGGTCGATCATGCCGTCAGGCACCAAGATTCCTCGGGACTTATCAAATCAACAATCATGTTAACCATGCCATCGGGCATTCAAAGAAATTTTTTGGGCATCAGTCGGACTTCATCAGTAAGTCGGGAATATGATCCTTAATCAATCATGAGCCAATTGGGGATACCCAAATTTCTACCATCAGGCACTCTGCATCAGCTGAAAGAACTGCTTCGTCAATACGGTTGGACTTCAGTCATCAAGTCTTTCAAGGGAAGTTTCAACTTCGTTGTTTGGAAACCTACTGGGGAGGACACATCTCCGCTGGGGATTCTGGAGAACTATCAAGTAACTCTGCTTCAGGGTCCCAAAAATCATTCTGGGTGAGTCAACTCTGCTGAGGACTTCAAGAATCATCTTGGACAAATAACTCCACCAGAGACTTCAAGAGTCGTCCTGAACCAATAACTCTGCTGGACTTCAAGAATCATCCTGAGCAACCACTCTACTGGGGACCCTAAGCATCAACTTGAGCAACCAACTCTTTCGACTTCGCTGGGGATTTTAAGAATCATCTTAAACAAGCGCCTTCGCTGGAGAATTCAAGAATCATCTTGGGCAAACGACATTGCTGGGGGAATTCAAGAATCATCTTGAGCAAGCGGCTCTGCATGGAACACCTGCAAAACAAGAACAGTAACGACCTAGCTAATGCTTCATATGCGTATGCTTTGACAACGGCGCAATGCTTACGCGTTTATGATAAATGCTACGATCCCGTCAGCAAAATAAATGCTGAAGGGAGAATCCTCCTGTCAAGGAGAAAGAACCACTCTGGTGGGGGAAGGAATCATCCTGCCACGGAGAAAAGGTCACGCCAATCTCAATCGGACTCCACATAGGGAAGCAAACTTCAGTTGACTGCTGCAGGGGAACGAAGCTCTACGATAACCCAGACCTGCTGCGGAAAGTGATGTCAATCGCAGAAATAAACTGCACGGCATTCGCAGCCAGAGCTTTCTTGGAGATAACAACTCCGGCGGGGAAATACAACATCAGTTATTCAACACTCTACTGGGGAAGACCAATCGTGGCCCGAACTGCTTTCCAAGGACTCGGCTCTCTTGGGGGTTTGCAAACTCGGCTGGGGAAGAAGGAATCGTCCTACTTCGGGGGAGTACAACTCTGTGGGGAGTTTCAATTCCGCTGGAGACTTCAGTCTGGAACTATCAATTGCTGCACACTTCAGTATACGACTCAGCTGGGGAGATTGACATTCCTTCAGGATGTATCTGATTGGGGAGAGAATCTTCTCTTCCTGGGGAGACATATCAACACTTGACGATCTCATGTTCAGAATCTGGGGGAAAGGCTGTTGAACTTTGCTGGAGAAGAAGGAATCATCCTGCTTAGGGACGCACGGCGTACTGCCTTGAATATGCTACCTGCAACAACACAAACAAACAGACAAGATACCCTTCTCAAAGGGACCTATCAAGGTTATCATCTTGTGACAATCTTCGAGTAATTCATTGTTTCAACAATCAGTGGCCTAGGCCAGTAAGTTTATGTATGCGCATTTTGTCAAAAACATCGGCGTTTTTTTTCGCAAACAAAACAGGTAAATGCTAAACAAACAAACAGAATTGCTGAATAGTATACATTTTATTGATAACGAACCCCTGAATGGGCAAAAATGTTTTACAACAGAGGCAAGCTCCTAGAATGAGGAAGCCGCGCAAAAGTAAAACATAAATATACATCAGTATATACAAATGTCGGCAACGAGGCGTAGACGAACACCATGAGTTGATCCCTCTATGACCCACTCGACTTCGATACTTCTCCGACGCTTCAGCTTCAGAAGAGATTTATTTAGGTAAACGGCCCTCAGGTCTTCCAAACCATTAAACAATGAAAGTCCATACGCGGAACGCAGTCATTTGCTTTTCCAAATCCCTAACTTTTGCCTGAATCGCCCTTCCGGGTTTTCGATTCACCGGGATACCCTTTTTTGCCAAAGTCGCCCATCCGGGTTTTCGACTTTGCGGGTGTACATTCTTTTCAATTTATATCCCTAATTTTTGCCCGAACCTTTTTCTTTTTTATGGTTCGCCGGGATGCCCCATTTTTGCCTGGATATTCTTTTTCTTTCCAGCGGGTCATTTTTTAAGCAAAGTATTTTTTAACTGCGTCCGCGTTCACCCGGGATGCAAAGTCTTCGCCATCCATCGTGGATAACAACAAAGCTCCTCCCGAGAAGACCTTGCTGACGACGTACGGACCTTCGTAATTGGGAGTCCACTTTCCCCGGTGATCGGAGTGTGGAGGAAGAATCTTCTTCAGGACGAGATCACCTGTCTGAAAGCTTCTAGGACGCACCTTCTTATCATAGGCTTTCTTCATTCGGCTTTGGTACACACGACCATGTGCAATCGATGCAAACCTCTTCTCATCCATCAGGTTGAGTTGGTTTAGTCGGTTCTTAATCCATTCTGCCTCGTCGAGTTTCACGTCAACCAAAAACTCGTAAAGAAGGGATCTCTGCTTCTAAAGGTAGGACAACTTCCATACCGTACACTAAGGAGAAAGGAGTTGCCCCGGTTGACGTACGTACCGTCGTACGATAACCGTGCAGTGCAAATGGCAGCATCTCGTGCCAATCTTTGTAGGTTACAACCATCATCTGAACAATCTTCTTTATGTTCTTATTGGCCGCTTCAACGGCGCCATTCATCTTCGGTCGGTAAGGAGATGAGTTGTGGTGTTCAATCTTGAAACTCTGGCACAACTCCTTCATCATCTTGTTATTCAGATTCGAACCATTATCAGTAATGATCCGCTCGGGAATTCCGTAACGACAGATGATATCCCTCTTTATGAACTTAGCCACCACCTGCTTGGTCACATTAGCATACGAGGCTGCCTCCACCCACTTGGTGAAGTAGTCGATAGCTACTAGAATGAAGCAATGACCGTTAGATGCAGTGGGCTCGATCTTGCCTATCATGTCGATGCCCCACATGGAGAACGGCCACGGGGAGGACATGACATTTAACGGGCACGGCGGCACATGGACTTTATCAGCATAAATCTGACATTTATGACATCTCTTCGCAAATTTAAAGCAATCCGATTCCATCGTCAGCCAGTAGTATCCTGCTCTCAGGATCTTTCTCGTCATAGCATGCCCGCCGGCGTGCGTACCAAATGTGCCCTCATGGACTTCTTCCATGAGCATGCTCGCTTCTTTCTCATCTACACATTTGAGTAGCACGAGATCGTGGTTTCTTTTATACAAAACTCCATCAGGATTGAGATAAAAATTTCCAGACAGCCTCCTCAGAGTCTTCTTATCCTGGGTTGACGCTCCCGCAGGATACTCCTTAGTCATAAGGAAGTTCTGGATATCATGGAACCATGGCTTGCCATCGGAGGCTTCCTCGATCGCAAAGACGAATGCAGGTCTATCAAGACGAGAAAGGACAATTCTTGGAGCTTCATTCCAAAAATTGACTTTATACATCGAAGCCAACGTGGCTAAGGCATCAGCCATCTGGTTTTCAGCCCTGGGCACATGATGGAGTTCCACTCGATCAAAGAACGGAAGTAGCCTTCTGGCATAATTCATGTACGACACCAAATTCGATTGACGAGTCTCCCACTCCCCTTTAATCTGGTTGATCACAAGCGCCGAGTCACCATATACGTCTAGGTTCTTAATTCTCAAATCAATTGCTTCTTCTAGACCCATGATGCATGCTTCGTTTTCCGCTTCATTATTGGTGACCGGAAACGTTAGTCTCGCAGTGAACGGGATATGGGATCCGTGGGGAGTCGTGATGATCGCCCCGATACCACTTCCATAGGAATTAACCGCCCCGTCAAATATCAATTTCCACTGGGATTTCCTATCTGGCCCCTCGTCGGGCAACGGTTCATCGCAATCTTTCGCTTTGAGAAACATGATATCCTCATCAGGGAATTCAAATTTCATCGGCTGGTAATCCTCGATCGGCTGTTCGGCAAGGTAATCAGACAATACGCTTCCCTTGATGGCCTTCTGGGAAACGTACTGAATGTCATATTCCGTCAACACCATTTGCCATCTGGCAATCCTGCCCGAAAGTGCTTGCTTCTCGAAGACGTACTTGATTGGATCCATCTTCGAAATTAGCATGGTGGTGTGATTGAGCATGTATTGTCGTAAATGTTTGGCAGCCTAGGTTAGTGCATAACACGTCTTCTCCAACATCGAGTAACGAGACTCACAGTCTGTGAACTTTTTACTCAAGTAGTAAATGGCATGCTCCTTTATGCCCGTCTCGTCGTGCTGACCGAGAACACACCCCATACTACTCTCAAGAACTGTCAAGTACATGATTAAGGGTCGTCCGGCCACTAGGGGTATCAAGATCGGAGGTTCCTGTAGATACTGTTTTATTTTATCAAATGCCTTCTGGCAATCCTCGTTCCAGACAATCGCCTGATTTTTCTTTAGCAGTTTGAACATCGGTTCACACGTGGCTGTGAGCTGAGAGATAAACCTTGCAATGTAGTTTATTCTGCCCAGGAAACCACGAACTTCTTTTTCTGTTTTTGGCGCTGGCATTTCTTGTATCGCTTTTATCTTCGTAGGATCAACCTCGATGCCTCTTTCACTCACGATAAACCCCAGTAGTTTTCCGGACCGTACTCCGAAAGTACACTTGTTAGGATTCAGCCTCAACCTGAACTTCCTAAGCCTCTCAAAAAGCTTCAGCAAATTGACCAGATGTCCCTCCTCCGTTTGGGACTTCGCAATCATATCATCAACATAGACTTCAATCTCATGATGAATCATATCATGAAACAAAGTAACCATTGCTCGTTGGTAAGTGGCCCCTACGTTCTTCAGACTGAAAGGCATTACCTTGTAGCAAAATGTTCCCCAAGGGGTGATAAACGTCGTTTTCTCCATGTCCTCCGGTGCCATCTTGATCTGATTGTAACCGGAGAAGCCATCCATAAACGAAAATACGGAGAACTGAGCTGTATTGTCGACCAACACATCAATATGAGGCAGCGGGAAATCATCTTTAGGGCTCGCCCTATTTAAATCCCGATAATCGACGCACATTCGTACCTTATCGTCCTTCTTCGGTACAGGCACTATGTTGGCGACCCACGGAGGGTAAGTAGTGACTGCTAAGAAGCCAGCATCAAGCTGTTTTTGCACCTCTTCTTTGATCTTAACGACCATATCTGGTCGTGTCCTTCTAAGCT
The DNA here is from genome assembly GCA_963859935.3 of Lathyrus sativus. NCBI lineage: Eukaryota > Viridiplantae > Streptophyta > Magnoliopsida > Fabales > Fabaceae > Lathyrus > Lathyrus sativus. The sequence goes on from CAWUDS030004215.1 coordinate 34,979, forward strand.
TCTGCTTAACGGGAGGACAATCTTCTCGCAGCGGCAAGTGGTGGACCACGATGTCAGTATCAAGTCCGGGCATATCTTCGTATGACCAAGCAAAGACATCACTGTACTCTCTCAGCATCTCGACCAATCTCTACTTGACATCACTCCGCAATGCAGCCCCTATCCTGACGTTCCTGACTAGTTCTTCAGAACCCAAATTCACAATCTCAATTTCTTCTTCGTGAGGCAGAATAACTTTCTCTTCTTGTTTCAACAAGCGGGTCAACTCCTCGGGAAGGTCTTCGTCTTCATCAATCTCTTCTTCGGCTTGATAGATCGGGCAATCGAAGTCGAAGTGAGTCGTAGAGATCACAATATTTGAATACGAAGAAAAAATGCCTTTTGATTTATTGATAAAATGCATGTACATAATCAAACAAGGCCCTGACAATAAAACCACTATGCCCTGGGTAGGACATAGGGTTGTACAATGATTGGAAAAAGTAAATCATTACTCTTCGCTTGCCATCTGGATGATATCCTTGACGGACCAATTGTTGAGGCTCCCGCCTGGCTTGCTTGGCTGGATCCAAGAGTCTAAGTCGCAGTCGCTATCACCCCGCCACTGGTGAACTGGATCGACCCTTTACCTCGCGACGCGCTGCTAGAAGAGGAGGCTTCAGCTCCAGGAGAATATCCCAACCCGAACTTGTCTTGCTTGTTGGGTATCTCCAAAATTCGTCCCCAGCCTAGGGTAGACCTGGCTTGAACAACGGCTCGGGCTTCCTTGAAGGAAGAGAGAGTCATCTATGGCTTTTCAGTGACTACAGGAGCTACGTCCTTGACTTTAACAGCTTCGAACGCTTGGCATAGGTTTTTGTGGATTTCCCCATCCATCTCAACATACTTGAAGGACGACAAATGGCTCACCATTATGTCTTCCTCGCCACACACAGTCACGATGCTACCTCCGACAGCGTACTTGAGCTTCTGGTGCAACGTGGAGGTCACGGCTCCAGCAGCATAGATCCACGGCCGGCCCAGGAGACAGTTGTAGGCAGGCATGATGTCCATAATTTAAAAGATCGCGTCGAATGTTTCCGGACCAACTTGGATTGGCAACGTCACCTCCCCAAAAACATGGCGTTTGGTTCCATCGAATGCTTTCACAACTAGATCACTGGGTGTGCACATCACTCCGCGAGTATCTAACTTCATCAATGCTTTCTTCGGAAGAACATTGAGCGACGACCCAGTGTCTACCAGCACGTGAGACATAATTGTTCCCCTACACTCTATCGAGATGTGCAAGGCACTATTGTGGTTCTTCCCCTTCGGTGTCAGCTCTAGGTCGGTGAACCCTAACCCATTTCCAGCATTCACGTGGGCTACGACCTCCTCTAACTAGTTTACCGATATTTCCTGCGGTACATATGCGACGTTCAACACCTTCAGCAGTGCGTTGCGGTATGCTTCAGAACACAGCAATAGGTTCAGGATGGAAATCTTCGAGGGTGCCTGATGGAGATGATCCACGATCTTGTAGTCACTCTTTTTAATCAACCTCATAAATTCCTTGGCGTCTTTAACAAGTAAGTCTTTGTCTACCCCACGAGGGATCTCTTCAACGACTTTACTTTTACCTTTATCAGCTGCATCAGCTCTGTCCGCCTTGTCCACCACGACCTCAGGTGGTGCAAACACTCTTCCGCTGCGAGTAATTCCGCTAACGCCCGCTAGGTTCTCCACAGACGACCCGAACGATTCTAGTTCCAACTTCTGTCCGTTGCAGTAGACCTCTGCCCCGTAATGCCATGGGACAACGTTAGTGCTTTTAAACGGTATCGGCCCAGATTTGGTGATGGTAATCGTGGGTGGTCTGGGTGCAGAAATAGTTATCGTCTGGCGAGGGATGGTGATGGTGGCAACCTCATCATCTTGCTTCAGCATTACCTCTCCCGATCCGCTTTCGGTTCTTCGGCTAAATTGCAGAATTCCCTCGGTCATCATACTTTGAATTCCCTCTATCAACTGTTCACATCCATCAGGACTTGTCGCACAGCCCATGCACAGCTCTCCGCAACCTGGAAAGAAACCTTTTTTCATCAACTTAGCTTTAACGAAGCTAAGCAGCGTCTTCAGATCTCTGATGTCAGTCAACAAATCCAAACTCTCGTCTTCAATAATGGTGTTTACTCCACCTCCCCTATGATTCGGCATAGGGTTCTTCGTCACGTTTGGCACATTATTTGAGAAATTGATGATCTTGGCGTCCACCATGTCCTGCACCTTGTGCTTGAAGGCTTTGCAATTCTCTATTGTGTGGCCTGGTGCCCCTGAGTGAAACTCACAAGTTGCATTCGCATTATAACCTGGCGGAGGTGCCCTTGTCAAGGGAGCCAAGGTTCTCTTCTGGATCAACTGTAGCTGGAGCAGAGTCTGCAATAGTTAAGCGTAGGACATGGGCGGTGTCTCGGGGTGACGGCTCGACAGAGGTGCCCGATTCTGGTACTTTCTGTACCCCGGTTGGTTCGGCTGCTGCTGCTGCTGCTGCTATGGCTGTTGGACTACCGGGATAGTTATGCTGGCCACCTGTTGGTAAGAGCCTTTACCCTTCCCTCGAGCATTGGTCACGTCGCTCGTTTCTCCTTCCCGTCTTTTGCCACCATAAGGTTTCTTTCCGCCTCCTCCAGCTGAGGATGAATCACCTTGAATTTTCCCAGTTTGATCCCATTTTCAATGTGCTCACCCGTGATAATGAGATCTGAGAAGGTTCCAGACATACCGCTGACCAATTTCTCATAATAAACCCCTGGGAGGGTGGCTACGAACATTTGCACAAGCTCACGTTCAACCATCGGCTCCTGAACCCTGACTGCCAATTCACGCCACCGCTGGGCGTACTCCTTAAACCCTTCGTTGTTCCTTTGCGACAGATTCTGCAATTGGACTCGGTTCGGAGCCAAGTCGCTATTATATTGGTAGTGGTGCACAAATGCTTCAGCAAGGTCCTTCCACGTGCGCACACTGGTAGGTTCCAGACTCATGTACCATTCGAGGGAGGGCCCGGACAGACTGTCCTTAAAGAAGTGCATCAGCAACTTCTCGTCCTCAGAATGAGCGGACATTTTTCTGTAATATGATCTCAAATGGACGCGAGGGCAAGTGGTGCCCTTGTACTTTTCAAAGTCAGGTACCTTGAACTTGGGAGGCACCTTGAAATCAGCAATCAGTCCCAACTTGGACATATCAAAGCCCAGGGTGTTCTGGTTCTCGATATTTCTCATCTTATCCTCGAGTGCCTTGAACCTTAGACGTGCTTCAGCAGTCAGCTCCCCTTCAGCACCTCTCTGAGAAAACACATCATCTTGACGGTCTTCTAACCACGGCTGAGGCCCAAACAGATTTCCAACACCCGCAGTGCCGTTGCCCAGCCCAACATTGATGTTAGCTTCAAAATTTCCATTACCGACGCCCGTCGTATTACCATTGAGTCCCATGTTAGCTATCACATTGCCATTGGCACTGCCATTCCCCCCGGTCACGGGGACGCCATTCTGAGGAGTCTCAATTGGTGGAGGGGTTGGCACAGTCCCACCATGGAGTACGCCATTGCTATCAACCCTTGAAATCAGAGGCTGAACCAAGGTTCTGAGCTGATCCTGGCCATTGGCGACCGCTTGCATGAGCTCCATGAAACGGTCCATTCTTTCGCGGAGTTCTTGAACCTCAGTTTGCACTTGCTCCATGATTCTGGTTTGATTTGCTCTAGTCGGATAGCGGTGGATAGGTCTCTGATCAATCTTGGAATAACCTGAAACAACCTAAAAACACAAAAGGGTTAGGAAAAAAATGACAAAGTGCTCGTCATGCAGATGCTTCATGCAAATGCAAACGTGTGTCTGTGTGTTAGGGAGGTATCCCCCGATCCTAGTGCCTGAGTGCCAGTGCTGATAATAAGAAATCCGAGTCCAGTCATGGAAATAACATCTCATATATACGAAGAAAGCCCATCAAGGCAATACACAACATCAATGAGTACAAGCAGAATCAATAGCATGACCTCGACCAAAAAGCCTGGTGATGGTCAGCATACAACAATGACCACAACAAAAGGAATACTAATAGTCAAGCATGGCCACGGGTGCGAAACTCTTCTAACAACCCCTTCGTTTCTAGATGATCAGGCCGAGTGAGTAAACCTTCGACGAGCAACTCTCTCTGCACAATGGTATATTGAAGACCTTCGACCGAATCTTCCCATGCTCCTTCGCCGAAACAATCTTCTAGCTTCCGCTTCTTGGATTCAAACGTCAGTTTGCGCTCCTTCAGGTTAGCAAGAGCTTTGTTAAGCTGGCCTTCAGCGGCATATCTGCGAGCGGTTTCTTCATCAAACCTCTTCTCACTAGCCTTCACCTGGGCTTTCAGCTTGGAGATTTGTTGCATCAGCTTATCCTCCCGCTCTTTCCTATTGGCTAGGGTGGCCTTCTAATGCTGGTTAAACTTGGATATTCTCCGATACGCTTCATCCAAGTATTGCTTCTTCGTGGCCAGTACGTCGTTGACAGCTTTGAAGTCTCGACCCATGCGCTCGCGCTCAGCTATCTGCCTAGTCAAATCTGTACCTAGCTGGTTCACCAGCTCTGTCTGCCTCTTGAAGGAATGAACGACTTCTCTTCTCTCGCTTCTGAGCTGAGCCAATTCTTTCTCCAAATCTTCATTTGCCTTCTTCAGCTCGTCTCTTTCAGCTAACACCTGATTATGCTGCTGAGTAGGCATGGTGGTAGGCTCTTCAATCACTCGAGGGCTTTCTGGTTTGGCAGGAGGAAACGGCATCCCTATAGCATCTGCTCTGGCTCTGATCCACGTCATATACGGAGGGTAGGCTTGGCTATTGCTTCTCCCCAACAATGGTTTTCCCCGCTTACTTATTCCATTCCAAGCGCGCTGAATCTTGGATAACATATCCCCTTCTAGAAGACCAGTGAGGTACAAAGATTCCTGCACCTCTTCATCCTTCAGCGGAGCTCTCAAAGCGTAAGCAAACTGTCGGACTAGAAAAGACGGATTATAGTTTATACAGCCCTTCCTGCCTATCAAAGGTACGTTCGGAAACCCACTGCAGCTGAAGATAATCTCGGTACCCAACCTATCTCTGTCAAACCAATCAATATCCTCCGCTGATAGACTCATCAAACGCTCAGGCCACTCAGCTGTGGCTGCAGACGAAGCAAAGGGACCCCTCTTGGGTAGATGACTGTCAAGCCATCTATAAAGCAAGGGCATACAGCACGAGAATTCTTACCCCTTCTGTTCTCATTTTTGTAGTGGATGGAATGGTAGACATCTCCTATCAAGGTAGGGACTGGATTCCCTGATGCAAAGATGCGGAAGGCTTTGAAGTCCACGAAGTCGGGCATATTCGGAACAGAATGATGCCATATATGCACAGAGCGAGAATGGCGTTGAACACGACCCAACATCCGTCTTTGGCGTATTGCTGAGCCTTTCCCACTAAGAACTACAAGGAGAAACCGGGAACCTTGTTCCAACTAGACAATACCAACTCGGAGGCATCCAGATGAAGTGAAGGAGCTAGACTAGCCAGATCAGGCTCAGCATCCATATGAACAAAAGGCATCTGCCTCTTGATAGGCACACCTAACAAATCAGCATATTCCTCTAGTGTGGGTGCAAGAACAAAATCCTGGAAAGTAAAGCATCTCAACGGAGGATCGTAGAACTACAGCAGAGCGTGCAACCCATTCAACTCGAACGCAGAAGGTTTACGAACCAAACTGAGCAATTTGCCGTAAGACTTTCTGAATTCATCTCTCACAGAATCATCTGCTAAAGCAATCAAACCAGTCAGCTGAACAACATCAGGAGCGGGGAGCTTGTAAGCCACGGTCTTCCTCAGATAACCCATAACAATACAAAAGAAGGCCAGAAATCCTGAATCGGAGGAAACGGTACCTGCATCACAGACACACGTTAATGAAATGCAAATGGGTATGCAAAGCAATGTAAAATGCAATCATGCAGCAGGAGATCAAGGCAACTGTGCTGTGGAGATTCTGTATCAACAAAAACCATGATGCTGCTCTGTCAAGAACAACCACTATATCTGATAATAAGAAATCTCTGATATCGGACCACAAATGTGCTCTGTCAAGAACAAACACACATAGGACCATAAATCTGCTCTGTCAAGAACAAACATCTGATAATAAGGACCTCTGATACAGGACCAAAACTCTGCTCTGTCAAGAACAAACATCTGACAATAAGGACCTCTGATACAGGACCAAAATTGCTCTGTCAAGAACAAACATACATCTGATGATGAGACCCTCTGACCCCAATCATAAACCTGCTCTGTCAAGAACAAAGACACATCTGCTGATGAGATCCTCTGGTCCCAAATTTGTTCTGTCAAGAACAAATACACATCTGATGATGAGACCCTCTGATCCCAATCATAAACCTGCTCTGTCAAGAACAAATACACATCTGCTGATGAGATCCTTTGATCCCATAAATCTGTTCTGTCAAGAACAAGCATATCTGATGACGAGAACCTCTGGTACCAACAAAACTGATTCACTATCAAGAAAACCAGGTAGTCTGAAGGTTAAGGTTTCCTGCAACAAACCCAACCCTGCTCACAGGTATGGACCTAAACTGACACAAGTTCGGCATCCTATGCAGTCATCAGCGTCACAAACTTTCAAGAGGGGTGATACGATACCCAGAAGGTGTGGCATCACCAGCTCATGAAGCGGCCTCACTCGGCTGAATCCCAAATGATCGGTCCCTAGAGTCGACAATCCTCCAAACCAACAACCCCCTCAACCCAAAGGGTTGAAAAAGAAGTCAACCGGGAGAACCTCGTCTGAGCGTGGATTTCATGAGACACTAGTGCCTGCCAAGCAAGCACGCGCCCACTAATTTCCACAACTAATGTTATGTTCACTCAAACCTGGGTTTGGCTTCTCACTCATCAGAATGCCCCTCCCACAACAGCACGGATAATCATATCATACTGAAAATAAAGTGCGGGAAATAAAGCGCGGAAAATAAACACAACCCAACAAGTAATCATATAAGCGCTAGGATTGACACTCGCAGGGGACGTCGGCTCCCCAAACTGACTCGCATACGGGACGTTGGGTCCCAGGAAACTATCAAGTCCCCAGCAGAGTCGCCAGCTGTCGCTTCCGCGAAAATAAGGTGCCGGAAAAAACGGAAGAGTCGCCACCTTTCGTTATTTATCCCTCAGAGCGGGAAAGGAAACGATCGAAAAAACCTGACGAATAGGTATAAGACAAGGTCGTCGCAACCGTTGTCTGGGTTCGGGAGTCGGTTACGCAAGGGGAAGGCATTATCACCCCTCACGTCCATCATACTCGATGGGATCCATGCTTGTTGTGTTTACTGGATGAGTTGGTTTATCTATCTACCTATCAAGGTTGGTCTAAAAAGAAAAGAAAATGACTCGGCAAAGCGTCACACTTTATGCCTACGTATTCTCATCAGAGAATGAGAAATCAGAGTCAACGTAGTTCGCCTACTACGGGTTATGGGGAAGGTGGCTCGCCAATACATCAGTACTGTGTCTACGTACTCTCAACAGATATGAGAGATCAGAGCTTACGTAGTTCGGGATAATACGGATTACGGGAATTCAGATTCATCTGTTTTATCGAGTAGGGTTAAACAGCAGTTCCAGCAGTCAGGGACAAAGCCTGTTTGCGGTGGCGCTGAAGTTTAACGACACTCTTTTCTTCAGAAAAGCTTTCCTTTGAATTATGGGCCCACGGGGCAAAAAGGTTTGAAGTTTGTTTTCTGTCTTTTACGAATAACTGTTTTTTTGGTTGTTTGCAATTTCAATCGCACTAAAGACTATGACCTGAGAGTGAATGCGTCGCATGTCACCCAAAGGGTACCATGCTAAGCATTCAGACTGTTGAAAAGAAACTCTCCAACAATCCTTTCTCAGATAGCTTAAGGCTCGTAACCTACGAAAGAAATCATTCATGATTACTGTATTTTAAGCTGTTTTGAGATGAGAAGAGAACAGGCTCAACTAAGGGAACTATCAAATCCTACTGTTGTCATGGCAAGGATTCATCCTATGGTTGCAGTTTGAAATAGGGAACTCCTAGAAGTTATCATGCATAGGTTTCAACCTATAGTTCTATCATCACTTCCTTATCAAAGGAGGTGAGGCTCCTAAGGGATCATGTCAATGATAAACAGAAACAGATAAAGCTTCAGCTTAAACAGTAAACAGTAAACAACTGTAAAATGCATGCAATGCAAGTGAGGGAGGAAATATGTGTGGGGCATCAGCCTCCACAAGCTCATCTCAACCTCAAGCCAGATATGAATAACGGTAATCATACAGAAAGAACAACAACATGCTATCAAGCAAAATACAATAAACTTCAATCATACAGTAAAAATAAGATGCTGTCAAGCAAACACAAACCACATGGGCAAGGGAGCTGGGCTCTACCGAATACCCGCAAGCAAAGCCATACAGTAAAAATACAAGCAGAGGGAGCAACTCAACCTCTAATGCAATCATGCTCCTAGCTTAAAGTCAGTCTAGATATGAACTTATTCTAATGCATCAAGCAAGTCAAACAAGGCACATCAATACAGTTGCACAGCAAGCAAACAGACAGTCAAGAAAGAAGATCAACAGCTTCCTTTGTCATTCCAAGCTTCAGCTCTTCTAACAGCAATCCAGTCTTCAGACTTCAACCACCCTTCAAGGCTATCATCCTCCATGACAAGTAGCAACTTGCTTCCCCAAGGTTTCAATCCATCAAATATAAGTGTCAACTTATTCTCTCTTCTCCAAGCTTCAGCTCCTCAATCAATTCCACCTTCAGGCTTCACTCCTAACTACAAGTATCAACTTGATTCCTTCAGGCTCTCCAAGCATCAATGTAAGTGTCAACTCATCCTTTATTCCTCAAGCCTCAGCTCTACACTCTATCTCAATTGAATCCTCTCCATAACTATCAACTTAGTCTTCAAGCTTCAGCTCTCCTTGTTTTACCAGTATCAACTTGGTCTTCTCCTCCAACAAGCTTCAGCTTCTCAAAGTGGTCTTCAGTCACATGGAAGTGTCAACTTCATCATTCAATTCTTTAAGCCTTAGCTCTTCACTCACTCTCCATTGGATCTTCAAGTATCAACTTGTTCTTCTTGCTCTTCAAGCTTCACCTGCAATGGCAATGCTCAAGGAATCATCCTCTTCCACAATCTTCAATGAAGTCCTCATCTTCAAACTCAAGCCCAACATCTTTCAAGGTACTCAAACCAGAAGACAATTGATTTAACAGGATGAGGGGAAATGATAAACAACTTATTGACAACCAAAGGAAGCTTGTAAGGGTTCATCATTATGAGACTGGTTCCCTCAAAGTTCTACTTCCCAGATAAAGCCACTCATCCCTCCAAAGGAGAGATGTGGTTATCTTAGAAGGACTTTTAGTCATTGGGAGGAATGGAAGCACAAGATGATTTGCATATTTGTGGAAGAAGTCATCTAATTATAAGGCTCTCCCTATTTCCTAAATCTTCATCAGACAACTTCAGGCACAAGCAACTCCAAGCTCCAAGCAACTTCAAGCAACTTCAAGCATCCCCACCTTGTCTTCAACTTGTCTTCAATCTCAACCAAAGGCAAACAAAGCAAAACCTTACTCTAAGGGAACTAAAGAAGTTAGTCTAGTTGAGTTAGTAAGTTAGGATCACCTAAAACTAGCACCTAAACTAAAATCAATCAAAAATAGGAAACTATCCTATAAATTTCTACAAAAAATCCTAAGGGATCCTAATTCAATTAAGAATGCCTCATACAAAAACCAGGGACCAAGTCATCTATTAAGTCCTAAAATTAAAATCTAAACCAAAGGTATCAACCATAAACCCTAAAAATGGAGCTTCTAAAGGTTTCCACCTAAACTACCACCTAGGTTCATCACAAAAATGTGAAAAATACTATGGGAGCATACATGTCTAAACTAATCACACACAAAAAATCAAGGTTAAAGTCATCACCACATGATCACACAAAATTCCACAAAATTGAGTATCAAACATAACCATTTTAATATCAATTAAAATATAAAATTCCCATAAAATCAGAAAATGCTTGAAATGAAAATATTTTTTTCTAAAAAATACTAGACTCAATCATGAGTAAAATGCAAAAAGAATGGGATTAACTGGATCATTTTTCAATTTATTAAGAATTAATCAATAACCATGAATAAAATGAAAAAATAATGAAAATCCAAGTAAAATAGACAAATGCACGGTGCAAGTAGTAACCAGAATCAGTTCATATAATGGATTGGGCCATGAGGGGGTGTGATTATCAGTTATTTCACTAAGCCCAGCATCAGCTACCAAATGAAACGATGCGTTTCATTAAATTAGATCCTTCACAACCTGAAATTAAAACGTGGCCGTTGGATCATGCCTTCAGTCAAAGTCCAACCCCCATCCAATGGCTCTAGAGTCATCTTCAACCTTTTGAATGTCTGAACTTCGCGCACAGCTTCGGCCACCACCGGTGGTGCTCCGGTCACCATTCCACAACCCTAGTTCAACCTAGAGTCCATTATAGGCCACGATCCCTTAGTGAAACATGTCCCAAATTCCCTCACGAATTCATTCATGCCTTTAATTCTCTCTGAAACCTCAAGATTCACCATAACCAAATCTCGACCGAAAATGGTAACACCCTAGATTGGTCACTAATTCTCAAATTAATGGTCTGAAATCAATCCTACACCATCCTACAATGCATCTAACATCCTAATTCATCTTGATTCTACCTAATTCATGCTAGAGGAAGAAAGTTACTAACCTGAAAATCTTGGATGAACAGATGCACTAAACCTTCAAATCGAGCTCTCCAACCTTCCAGACACGATCAATGGATCCTTTCCTTGCTTCTGTATGCAATAGAACTGGTTGAAAGCTCCTGAATCTTGAAACCCGATGGTGAGTTGCAGGTGGAAAAATTCAATTGCTCATACACGATTCAGCCACGAATTCTCTTGGATTATGATCTGGGTTCAATCCCTAGCATCCATGGAAGAAGTTGCAATCAAGAAAATGGATGGATAGTGAAGAAATTGGTGAAACCAAATTCAGTTGCAAGCTATGCAATTTCAATCTCAATCTATGCTCTCTCCTTCAATCATCACCAACCCTTTCATTGGATCACCTCTACTCAATATATAGATGATTTGTGAGTGATCTAGAACCCTTTAGATCCTTCTAATGAGAGTTTCAATCTCTCATGTCATGAGATTTTCAACCATATGCCATGCTATGCATAGTTCTGCAAACAACTTGAAACCAACCTCATTCACTTCCAATTTCTCCCCTAGTTACATTTTGAAAGTGTTTAGCTTGCAAGGGATCTTCCTCATGCCTTGATTCTAGGTTTTGCACATGTTACTTATGATGTAGGTAATCACTTTTCAAAGCAAGTCCACCAATTGAATTTCAATTCAAAAATGTGGCTAAACCAATGTTCTTAAAATGTTTTCTAGAGTCAAAATGATATATTACATGCCATGGTTTGGACGTGTAGGTTGAAAATATCAATTTCCAGCTTTGATTCATTTAACTTATACCTTATTTTAGGTCATTTTTGCAACTTTGAGCTACAAGAACTTACAACATCTCATGACCTCCTTACTAGCCTTAAAACATCATTTTGAACAAGTTTGATGTTGAACATTTTCTCATTTGAAGCTTGGAAATAGGAGTTATGGCCTTATGCTTGAAATGACCTGTAATCTCCAAATGACCAAAATGCCCTTGACTTGTCAAAGCCATAACTTGAGTTCTACAAATCCTATCAAGGACTTCTAGTACTCTCTAGAAATCTAAGAGAATAAGGAAAAACATTCATGTTGACCAAAAGTTCATAGGAATCCTCCTTCTTGGGCAAAAGTTTGATGCAGGTTGGGCAACTTTCAAGCCCCCAAATTCACATACCTCAGATGACCTGTAACTTGTCAAAGTCATAACTTGAGTTCTACAAATCCTATCAAGGACTTCTAGCACTCAAATTAAATCTAAGATTATGCTCTACAACATTCATGTTGGGGGTAAGATGATATGACAATCACATCTTGAGCTAAACTGCCTTGAAGATGGGGGTCAAACTAGGGGATTTTACAACTGTCAAGCCTTAGAAACCCTAGCTTGAAACTTCTCAAACTCTTCAATCATGATGCGTTGACCTTGGAATCATCCTTATAACATCTCAATGTATCAATCCATGATCACATGGATCTTGAATTAGGTCTCAACCTTGTTCAAATCCTCAGTTGACCTAGGGCTGACCCAGTCAAACCATAATTACACCAATCATGGCTGAGGTTTCTTATCCTTGCACAATGACCTGTCTAGGCCTCAAAGTGATATTCAACACTTCTCATGAGCTCTCTCAAGACCTCAAGTCCATCTTCATGGCCTCAGAATCATCTGATGGCTTTCCACAACTTTCAAGTTAGGAGACCTACACACCCTTGGTTTCAACCACTCTTTCTGAGGATCTTTTAACTTCTCTGACAAAGATATCAACCTTTGAACACTTGAATAACCTTCTTAGCTAGCTTCATAGCCTTGTGTAGCCCTTGATTGGTAATCATACCTCTTGATCTCCTGCATACATGTCAATGAAATGCAAATGATAATGCTAATGTGAATGAAATGAAACACAAGCTAGGTAAAGAAGAGTTGGGCAAATTTTGGGGTGCAACACATATCACCGCTTCTCCTCCTACACTGATAACACAAGTTCCCGATGCTCAACATGATCCTTTATATTCTTCGAATTATCAAACACATTCCATCAATAAATTAATTAATTTCCATGCCATTACTTCACCATCACATAGAGCATTAAAATAGCGTCCAACGCTTCGAATTGTGCGTCAAAATACGAAAACAACATTTTCACACTCCGAAGGCCACTCAACGCATTTTCAACTCTTGAAATTTTTGAAGGCCTAATTATACCAATATTGTATTCCACATCTTACTTTCTTTAATAATCACCGAAAGTCATTATTCACCTTTATACTCGACTCCACAACCTGTTGCCGTAGCATACACACCAGACACAAGTCTCAAAATTACTCACTCAATTTTAATTCCTTGGCCACCCAACTAGACATACCATATAGAGCTCTCAATATATGACTAGTTTCCGCAACTAAGTCGATCACAACTTCACCTCACGTCCTGTCTGTATATCACTTATCTTGTCAGGATAACTCTCAGACAACCATAATTAATCGGTAAACCACCAAATTCTCCACTTTCATTAATACTCAAAATTCCCATCAAAATTAAACATCTCATCACTGTCCTGCGCCGACTCATCAAAACAATTCTTAAGCGCTCGACTTCACTCAAAACAATTCACTGCACCATGCCATCTAAGCTTGCAAGACACATCTATCCCATCCAACACAATCCCAACTACCATCAACAAGAGATTAAGGGTGATCAGTTCCTTAATTTGTCAATAGACAGTCGAAAATCATGATGGGGTATAAACCATCTTTACCAAACTATAAGAGCATTCACCCACACTGAACTACAACATCACACTTGCAGCATCCTGGAGAAGCACAAGTTTCTCTCCCACTTGGATCATTCCCACTTATGCAGACAAAGGCTAGACAACAAACACGTACCAACAGTGTTGCACACACATGTCGCATACAAGGGAACAACTAACATTAGACAACTTGGTCGGATGGACCGACCTGCTCTGATACCACTAATGTAACACCCTTCTAACCCCACGGAATAATACATAATTAATCAGAGTAAATTAGCATGCCTTCACCAAAGGGCGTCACACATAATTCTAATACATCAAAATCATCTGTCATGCTTATTAACACTCAAATAAAAATAATCATGCTTTTCAAAGTTTACTTTGCATGTAGCAGCGGATTCAATTTATTTACATAATTCTCTTCACATAACATTCATGTTCATTACATAATCATCAACACTTAGGCACCGAGGCAAACATCATAATATTTCAAATACATTTAAAACCCAACTTAGAATACATAATATAACTCTAAGGCATAAACCCCGCGATCCCCGTGTTACATAACCAGAGCATGACTTGACCCAACATAATTAAATACTAAACATCTGCACCAACAGCGAACTCGCAACTACTAGCAGTACTACTCCTTGATACCTGCATGATGTCATATAGGACATCATTCCAATAGAAGGGTGAGAAACATTACCATAATAATCAATGCACATAATCATATATAAATGCACAAGTACAGAATACATATATTCCACCTTTTCTCACCACAATGCATATTAACACAATAACAAAGCATATAATATATTTCTATAACATAGAATATCCATATTATACTTCTTACCACAATACATCACCACTCACTAACATACATTACAATGTATACATATATATATATAACCAAGCATCTCATCATGCATACATTCACGATTCACTCATATACATCGCTATCTATATATAAACAAATATGGATAATCATCAAGCATATTTATCATGCGTACATCCATAATTCCGATCAATCCATATAAACATACAAAATATGTTCTTTTCATCACCAATTCACATAAACATTCACATTCATGTTTATTTCACTGATGCATCATATAAAGATGATAAATGCAACTCATAGAGACCGACTCACGACTCTATGCAGATGCAAATGCAGTACCGACTCAATTCAGCAGGTTCAATTGAAGAACCAAAATGGAACCATCATTCGTTACCGAAGTAACTCCCCGTCGGGCCTACGATGTTCACCCATCGCTCACACCCCACATGGGCACACGATGTTTCTGGATTGCTCACACCCCACACGAGCACACAATCCAATTGCTCACACCCCACAAGGGCACACAATCGTTTTGCAGATTCTACGCGGAATCAATTATAACCATCGCATCATACGAGGTTCTGCAGATCCTACACGGGATCAAATAACACAAATGCATACATATTCGCAAATATATTATTCATGCATTCTACACATATTATCACATACAATCATCATACATCACGTATCAACACGTATATTCAATATGCATTCACAATATATATATATATATATATATATATATATATATATATATATATATATATATATATATATATATATATATATATATATATATATATATATATATATATATATATATATATATATATATATATATATATATATATATATATATATATATATATATATATATATATATATATATATATATATATATATATATATATATATATATATATATATATATATATATATATATATATATATATATATATATATATATATATATATATATATATATATATATATATATATATATATATATATATATATATATATATATATATATATATATATATATATATATCACAATGCATATATAAACATGTTCATCATTCATCTCATATCGCTTCATTCTAGATTCACATTTATAACTCACAATTCAACAATTCATACACATCAACATCCTTCATACAACAATGATATTTATGCCTTATGGCTCATATAAAACTCATCAATTAACACCAATCCCCTTTTTGGGAGTATGGGTACATCACTTATACCCTCCTAGGAACAACATGTCAGTTATTCTACCCCGGTAATTATTCCACCAGGAACGACATCTTAGTCATTCTACCCCGGTGTATACAACCACGACACTATACCTCACTAGGAATAACATCCTGTTATTCTACCCTAGTGATTACTCCACTAGGAACGACATCTTACCATTCTACCCCAGTGAGTACGACTCAACACATATGCATATTTCCAATATCATTCTTACATTACCAAACAATGCACTAGTACTTGCCATATATATATTATCATGCATTCTTCACCCACCATCGCATACAAGCAATATGCACTTACAAATATCGTTCCAAACGGCAACAAACTCAATCACATTCATCATGCATTTTAATTAATTTAAACAATGTATCACATATTCCAAAAGGCCACATATTCATAATCGATTCATAATCTAGGATTCACGCCATATGGCTACCCATAGCACATCATATAACAGCGTACAAGCTATACGCTACATAATTATATCAAATACATCAACATTGGATGGAACCAACCAAAATAAAATAAATGCTGTCACATTCGCTGACCTTCGCCTGGCGAAGCATTCTAGCGAATGCCCGCTGCCTCATTCGCCTGGCTAACTCGTTGGCGAAGCTAGTCAGTAGCTACTGGAAGTATTCGCTACCACTCGCTATATTCCTTTGCTTGGCGAACTCTCACCACTAGCCTTCGCCCGATGAACTTGCCAAATGAAGACTGAGTTTGGCTACTGACTTGGTTCTCTTCCCACTCGCTGCGCTTCGCTACCACTCTCGCCTGGCAAACCTGCGAACTCAGAATCCCTAACTGTCCAAAATCATCCAATCACCCCGAAATCAACCGATTCAATCCCAACGACCTCAGTAGTCTTAGCCCATCATCACCCGACTAAACTACACCGTCAATTTCAGATTCTAACCATTTAAACTCGGTTTCTACCGATTAAACTCTTTTCGACCTAAAATGGAAAATGTAGAAAACACCCAACAAATCCAAACACACACATACATAATCATACACATTGATTAAAATAGTAAGATTTCACACCCTTACCTTGATTAATCGGAAGCTAGAGGATGTTCTTGGTGATTCTCCAAGTTTCCTCTTTTTCTCCTCCTTTTCTCTTCTTCCTCTTTCTTTCCCTTTCTTTCTCTTCCTTCTTTCTTTTCTTTTTCTTTTCCACTTCCAAATATATATACTTTCTCTTTATTTCTTTCCAATATATTTCCTCTCTCAAAACATCTATCAATCCATTTAAACAATCATCTAATTATTCAAATAATTAGAATAATCCAATAAAATCAATTAATTAACACAAATAATTAATTATTGAAAATTGGGCTGTTACACCTTGCACGGATACAGAACATCGGATGTACTTCAACAGAGGCAACCCTTTTTTCCCTTGTCTATGGGATGGACACGGTATTACCTATCGAGGTTAAGATACCTTCGTTAAGGGTCTTAGTGGAAGTAGAGCTCGAAGAAACTGAATGGATAAAGGAAAGATTCAACTCTCTAAACCTCATCGATGAAAAGAGGATGACCGCGATGTGTCACAGCCAAATATTCCAACAAAGGATGAAGAGAACTTTTGATAAAAGGGTTCACCTCAAGGAATACAAGAAAGGAGAACTCGTGCTCAGAAAGATCCTGCCAGTTCAGAAGGATATGCGCGGAAAATGGACGCCCAACTATGATGGTCCCTTTGTCGTGAGAATTGTTTTCTCTGGAGGCTCTCTAATTCTCGAGACAATGGACGGTGAACAACTTAAGTACCCTGTCAACTCGGATGTGGTAAGGAAATACTATGCCTAAAAATGGACTCGCCGAGTCGAAAACCCAAAAGGGAAATTTAGGCAAATGTTAGGGGTAAAGGCTTTCACTGCACCGGAAGTTCTTAAGCCCACAAAAGATAATCAGAAGGATCACTATCTGCCAATCTCGTCAGAAGCAGTGAATCATATGTACTACTAGTTAGTAGGGTTGGATCATTGTTGGATTTTGTAACCCATCTTGTTTTGTTTTTCCATTTTTCCAATTGTAATTGCTCCCGAGACTTTGCCATTTGTAAGGTTCTCCCCTATTAATGAAATAAGATTTTGGACCAATCATTGTTATGATCTGTATTTTTCTTGTTATATAAATTTCACTTATTCATTAATTAAGAGTTTTGGAAGCAAAGTGTTTTTGAAAAAACAAAACTGTTTTGAAAAGCTAATCTAACAAACAAGTCATAACTTTAAAGGTGTGACATGACGGTATTAGACTTCTCTCGTGAGAGAAGAGAAATAGAAAGCTTAACATCATCTTCAGATAAGATTACACTCAGAAACCGCCATGCTATAAAAGTGTGACTTCCCCTCTGCAGTATTGCCAAAGCAATGACCAGATCCCTTCTGGAAAGCTATGTTGCTCTTCCTAATGAAATGCTTTATCCTGGGTAGTGACGTTGGGACTCGGTGTGATTAGTCTTCTCCCCCTTGAGTTAGATTGTTATCTTTCCTTTATTTTCCTTCTCTCCCGTGAGTCGGTCTGCATTTACATTTGAATCATACCATTAGCATACACATCTGTTTGCATGCTTTTGCTCTGGCTGTAGCCTTTGAGATCCTTTGGTCATTACCAATCCTTTCGCTCCAAACCTGTTGGCATGGGCTCACTTTGCCAAGCTACCTGGATTAAGTATTATGATTAAATACTTATATCCCCGGGAAGTCTATTTGTAACTAGCAATATCTGATACTGTTTATTGGTGTCTACTGAGATGTTAGTTGTTACTAACACTTACTTTGGAGATCCAGTGTTTACCTAAATCTACGTCCTGTTGAAGTTCCGTTGGTGTTGTACCCTAAATTTTGACCCTTAGATCTTCATTGTCACTCTAGGAGCATCATCATTTGTTTATCTAACCTTAACCTATTTCAAATTTGTCTTTGTCAAGATGCTGATAAATTAGGTTTCCATACAGTCAGGAATCAGGGTTTCGATGGTTTGATCAGTCAATGTCTTGGATTGATACTCCATGGAACAAGCCCCCGCACCATCAAGAATACTATATTGTATCATGTATGAATCCAATTTGAGGTTGTCACCCAAAGAAGAAGAACAATGCAGTCCAGGACTCCCGATTAGGGTTTCTAATTAGAAAAGTCAACTGTGGTTTGGCTTTTGGTTTAAATGGTACTCCAATGATGGAATCGTGGTACATGAAGTTCATATGACTTATTGAAGTCTACTTAAGAAGTTTCAGGACCTCAGAGGACCCAAAACACCAACAGTCGATTCTGGGTTTTCCGATTGATCGGTTCGTCTGACTGAAAAGTCAACTCATTAACCAAAAAGGGTTTTTACCCAAAATTGAAAGCAAACATGTTACTAATTTTATATTACATTTATTTATAAAGTTTTTTAACCATCGGATTAAGGATTGAAGAGTAATCGAAAAATCAGGAAATTAGGTTTTGAAAGGGGCAAGACCATAACTTTTTAACCACACATCCAATTGGGGTGGTTCAAAGCTTGTTGGAAAGGTCTTGACAAGTCTTACAAAAGTTCCACAGTGTTCTATGTGCAAAAAATGAATATATTTTGAGTTATGATCAAGATCAATGCAAGAGGAAAAAACACTTAGTAAAATTTCATGGTTTTATCACTTTTTAGGTCATGTTTTCAGCCAATCTTCAAGGGTATTTTTGACCTAGTTCCATTTGGAATTTGAAAAAACCAAAAACATAAACGTTTTAGAGCATGATGAGGGCTTTCCAAATATTACAAGAACTCCTACATAGCATTTTTGAGCTAGGAGTTTCATAGGAGGCAAGTTGGGATCCAAGCACTTGAAATGCACCATTTCAAATTTGTCACCAATCAACTTGCCATCCACTTAAGTCATTCTCAACCATACAATCAACCCTTAATATGATATTTAGAAGGTATGATGAGTAGAAATGCAGAAGGAGTTGAAGGATTTGAAAGGTATGGCAAGTTGCAAGACAAGTTGCAATATTTTAATCAAAGAAATCAAGAGGAAAGAAAAACTTTTCATGGAAGAGATCTGCAACAGCGGTTCCCCTAGTCCCTAGCCACACTTCAATCACTCCCATTGCCCTCATACAACTTTTCTTGTGTATCAAAATCATTCAAGAGCATTGAAAATCAGCTGCACCAAGATCTTGGACAATTTTGTCCAATTTTCCCTCCAAAGGCAAAAACTCCAAATCTGCCCTCACTATTGATCTCTTGCCTTTACCTATAAATAGCACAGCTCTATGCATAAAAAAAAACAATAGCAACAAATAAATCATCCACAAACACTCTCCATCATCAGTTTCAAACCTTCTTGCAAAACAAGTAAAGTTGTGCCAAGTTCACAAAAACTGTCTTGGACAGAACTTGCATCAAACCATTTTCCAGCTATTTCGCATTCATATTGTCGCTACTGCAAAAAAAGGTGTCGACAATGACAGAAGAGTTTCCAATTATCGTTATTTATCCCAAAGGAGGGAAAGGAAACGATCAGGAAAAACCTAGCAAAAAGGGATAAGATCGGTCATCGCAACCAAATCTCGGGTTCGGGAGTCGGTTACGCAAAGGGAAGGTATTATCACCACTCATGTTCATTGTACTCAACGGGATCCACGCTTGTGTTGTTCATCTAAAGGGTTGTTTATCTATCTAGATAAGAGGCTGGGTTAAAAGAAAAGAAAAAGGACTCGACAGAGCGTCGCTGCTCTGGGCCTACGTATTCCCTCGTGCAATGGGAAAGTCAGAGTCAACGTAGTTCGGTAACTACGACAAAAGTATGGGGGAAGGTTGCTCGCCAAGATATCGCATCTTGTGCCTACGTACTCTCAACAGGTATGAGAGATCAGAGCTTACGTAGTTCGGAATAAAAAGAACACAGGTTTGTTCACTTGTTTTTTACCCGAGTAAGGTTAACAGGTAGTTCTAGCAGTTGGTGTATGCAGCTCGCTCGTTGGAGACTTAGGCGTTACCATTTGCGGTAGAACTAAGAGTTAACAACACTCTTTTATCTGAAAAGATTTTCCACTGATTAAACAGAGCCCCAAAGGCAAAAGGAAGTTTGATTGTTTGTTTTTGAAGTATTTTATTATGTGTTTTATTATTGTTTAAAGATGAGAAGAGAGAGAGGACTCTAAGGGGAACTAATCAAAAACCTACTGTTATCATGCAAGATGGTCCTAAGCTTGAGTTTAGAAAGAGAACCTATCCTACTGTTATCATGCAAAGGGTCAACCCTAATGTTCTATCATCACAATCCTTAAACAAGGAAGTGAGAGTCTTAGGGGGACATGACAATGGAAAGGAAAACAATAAGAAATCATCATGATTATTCAACTGAAATGTAAAATGTGAATGAATGTACATGGAATGCAACAGTACAAGCAAGGGAGGACACCTCAACATTTAATGCACACAAGCAAACACAAAGGGAAGGAAAACAATCAAGTAAAGGGAGGAAACCTCAACCTTTAATGCAAACATGGACTTAAGAGAAAGAATTCCTATCCTAATGCACTTCTATCCTAATGCACCCAATCAAACAACATGCAGGGGAGAGGACAAACAACATGATAGGAAAGCAAAAGGAGAACTAAACTCATCAAGTTCAATGTGTATCAACACAGGAGTCCACAAAAGTTCAACTTCTTTATGGAATGCACTAAGTTCTTCCTAATGAAGAACTAGGCTCTCACAAGAAGGATCCTAAGATCATTGGACAAAGGAATTATGAGAAGCATAGTGTGAACCAAAGGAACCCACTATGTTAAATGTGTATCAACACAAGAGTCCATCAAAGGCTCAAATTCTTTATGGAATGCACTAATTTCTTCCTAAGGAATAACTAGGCTCTCACAAGAAGGATCCTAAGATCATAGGACAAAGGAATGAGGAGAAGCATAGTGTGAACCAAAGGAACCCACTATGTTAAATGTGTATCAACACAAGAGTCCATCAAAGGCTCAACTTCTTTATGGAATGCACTAAGTTCTTCCTAAGGAAGAACTAGGCTCTCACAAGAAGGATCCTAAGATCATAGGACAAAGGAATGAGGAGAAGCATAGTGTGAACCAAAGGAACCCAATATGTTCAATGTGTATCATCACAAGAGTCCATCAAAGGCTCGACTTCTTTATGGAATGCACTAAGTTATTCCTAAGGAAGAACTAGGCTCTCACAAGAAGGATCCTAAGATCATAGGACAAAGGAATGAGGAAAAGCATAGTGAGAACCAAAAGAACCCACTATGTTCAATGTGTATCAACGCAAGAGTTCATCAGAGGCTCAACTTCTTTATGGAATGCCCTTTGTTCGACCAAAGGAAGACCTGGCCTCTCACAAGAAGGATCCTAAGATCATAAGACTTGTAAATGCACATACAAGTGCCTTAAGATGTCTTCAACATGAATATGCAAGAATTAGATGCACAAGCATGGCAAAGAGTTCACGCAAAATGCAAACTAGGCAAGTGGTAAGGTTGAAACCACACAAATGTAGGCCAGAAGGTAAAATCTACCAAAAATAGTAAAAAAAACCTAAAAATTTTAAGAAAATCCCTATGAGACCTCCCTAGTGTTAGGAACCAGGGGTCAAAATTTGGGAGCAACACTCTAAGTCTAGGTATGCCAACAGAAGGCCAAAACCCTAAGGTGTTCTATGGATAAGGCAAGAAGAGAGGGTTCTAAAGGCACTATCTAAACCCTAATTAAAAAGTATCAAATATTAATGAGAAAAATACTACAATATCAATTAAAGTGTCAAGGTTATGCACACAAAATTGCATGAATTTATTTTGTGTTCCTATCAAGAAAGAAAATCAAGAAACAAGATATGTAATTTTTCATATTTACAAAAAGCATATTAAAAGGAAAATACACAATTAAATGAAAAATAAATGGAAAAATTCAATTAAAAAAATCGAAAATCAACACACATGTCAAAGTATGCAAATGTATTTTTTCATGATTTTCGGGGTTATTTAACATTTTTTAATGAATTAAAATGAAACAACAATTAAAATGAAAAATAATGAAAAAAGAATGTAAAATGGAAAAAAGGCTGGTGCAATCAGCAAGAATATCATGTGTAATTCTATGGGCCAACATGTGAGGGGGTGTAAAAAACATTAAGGCCCAGGTCCACTCATTAAACTCACCGTTTCACTTATTTGTGGTCAACTAACTCTAAGATGCGATCGTGGTCGTCCCTTTCTAACCAACAGTGGCAGTTTCCAAACTTTATCAAAACTCAAAATTTCGGACACCATTCTACTCGTCATATTACATACAACATCATGCCATGGTTATTTTTCCCTAATCTCCTAAAACAAACCCTAACCGCAAGCAACAAGATCAGAGCTGTTATCACAAATCAACACTAACAAGCTTAAATTTAATCCAGAATCCTTCTACCAAACCTAAGGAGCAAGATTACACTAAAATGGCGTGCAATATGTACATGTATGAATAGAATTTTGGAGAAGTTACTTACTCAACAGAGCACCTCCGTTGGGTCTTCAATTTAGGGTGAAGCTTCAGCAAGACCTACCAGAATCCTTCCCTGAACCCTCTTGGAGCTCTTGGAAATCTTTATTTGGACTGAAAATGGCTAATTCTCCAAAAATGAATTTCACTTTTCCTTCACTTTTTCTCAACTGTTTTCTGTTATTCCTTGATCCAAATTCAGCTCTTTTGGTTGTAGATGATCACGAGTTTATATAGAATGGATTCTGATCCTTTTGAAGCCCAATTGAAGCCCATAGAAGCCCAATTGAAAATCCAATTTCCTTGATGTGGAAAGCTTCCAATTCGTGAAAACAGAGCTGGAGAATGCTTGGTTTTGATCCCATTGAGTTGCTTATGATGTAAGGAATCTAATGGTGGAGGTTTCTTCCTTGAAATGGGATCAATGGTTGATTTGGAATGTGTTACTTCAAGATGATGTAACCTTGAATTTAGCCATGGAAATGACCTCAAAATTGGTTTATGATTTTGACATTGTGTTTAGACTATTTGAGGCACTCAAAATATGCGCACATATGAAGGAAAGTGGTTCCAAATGAGTTTGATCCACTCTAGGCCTTTTAAAGCTTCCTTTCATGGAAATTTCTTCACCAATTCTCCAATCCAAGCCAATTCATTGATGTCTTGATGTTTGGTTGAGCAAATGACCCCATCTGGAGCAACTTTCAGGTTGGAAAGATTTTCATTTGAGTTGTGCAAAGTTGTGAAATTGACCAATGATCAAAAGTGGCCTATAATCTTAGTTTCCCAAAATACCCCTGCCTTGCAAGCTTCATATCTTGAGCTTCACAAATCAGCTTGAGGACTTCGAGTACTTTTTAGAAAGCTAAGATCATAAGGAAGAACTTTCATATTTGGGTCAAGATGAGGAGATACATCCTTATAGGTCAAAAATGTCTTAGAAGTTGGATGACTTTTAAGGACCAAAATCACATTCATCTGATGACCTGTAACTTGTCTGCTTCATAACTTGAGTTCTAAAAATCCAATGGAAGATTTCTAGTACTCAAAAGAAAGATAATAACATGCTCTACAATTCTCATGTTGGATTCAATATGAGATGAACTTGGGGATTTTACACTGTCAAGCTTAGAAACCCTAGCTTAGCAACTTCTCACACTCTTGAGTATTGATGAATTGGTCTTGGAACAATCTCTTAGGTGTCTCAACATAACATCCCATGATCATGGTTGCTCTGAACTGAGTCTTAATCTCCTCCAATTACACAGTTGACTTGGGGTTGACAAGATGAAAACCCTAACTGCACCACCTTTGGCTGTGGCTTCTTGCACTTTGAATAATGACTTGCATGAGATCCACAATGACCCTCAAGGTATTTCATGAGCTTTCACTATAGATTCTATCTATAACCCTGGACTCAACATCATCAGATGACTTTCAATGACCCCCTAGATAGGAGGTAGGCAGACTTGTATCCATCCCTTTTCCCAAGGAGCTTTGACTTCTTCATGAAGGCTTGATGAGGATGATAACTTGACTATAGTCTCTTGATTAGCCCTAGAAACTTTGGTAGCGTCTTCTTAATAGGCAAATCTCTTGATCCCCTGCATAAATGACAATGCAATGTATGTGCTAATGCTACAATGAATGCAATGAAACACAAGCTAGGTAAAGAAAATGGTTGGGCAAATTTTGTGGTGCAACAGTTGCCCCTATTCAAAAGGTTGGGACCTAACTGGGTGATAAGCAAATAGCTCTTAAACAATCAAGGTGAAAGACAATTGAATACCAACAAACCCGGATATTTGCCAACCGCAAAAGCAAACGGTACTCTGATTGGTAGAAGATCTCCAGAAACTGAAATGATAGTTGCACGGCAACTCGCTGATGAATTACTAATTCAAATCTTTGACACTCAGCCGGAAAAATTATCTGACACTGCCATCAGGCTCAAATGCCAAATTGGGAAGAACCCACTGATCATTTAATCATTGATAAAGGATAACTGATTTTACCGTCAGGCACTCTGCATCAAACTGGAAGAATTTCTTGACGTCGCTATCGGACTTCGTCATCAAGTCGGAGAAACATTTCTGTCGAACTTCGTCTTCAAGTTGGGAAGAAAATTTTTGTTGAACTTTGTCATCAAGTCTAGAAGAAAATTTGGCATCACTACCGGACTTCGTCATCAAGTCTATAAGAAAATTTCTGACATCGTTGTCGGACTTCGTCATCAAGTCATTGGTGGACTTCATCATCAAGTCTGCTGTAGGACTTTGTCATCAAGTCTGTAAGGATCATTTGGCATCTCTACTAGACTTCGTCATCAAGTCTAAGGGAAATTTCATACTACTCCGTCTGAAACCCGCTAGGGATGAAGTTTCCTGACATCTCTGTCTGACTTCGTCATCAAGTCTGAGGGAAGCTTCTGACTTCTCCGTCTGAAACCTGCTAGTGATGAAATTTCCTGACATCTTTGTCTGACTTCCTCATCAAGTCTAAGGGAAATTTCTGACTTCTCCGTCTGAAACCTGCTAGGGATGAAATTTCCTGACATCTCTGTCTGACTTCCTCATCAAGTCAGAGGGAAATTTCTGACTTCTCCGTCTGAAACCTGCTAGGGATGAAATTTCCTGACATCTATGTCTGACTTCCTCATTAAGTCTGACAGAAATTTCTGACTTCTTCGTCTGAAACCTGCTAGGGATGAAATTTCCTGACATCTCTGTCTGACTTCCACATCAAGTCTAAGGGAAACTTCGGAATCCGTTGAGGATTCTGGAGAACTTCCTCAAGTAACTCCGTCAAGTATCGACCTCAAGTCGAAGGGAACCATCTGACATCACCGTCAAATATCGACATCAAGTCGAAGGGAAACATCTGACATCACCTTCAATCCTTTGTTGGGGACAATGTTCCTGACCTCGTCACCAGGTTTCCACTAAGTTGATAATAACTATTGACATCACCGCCAAATAAAACACGAAGCTGATGAACCACTGGCCTTGCCGTCGAGCAAACCATCATCAAATAACATCCTGACATCACCGCCAAGTAAATGGAGAACCACAATCTTGGTAAATGTTTGAGATCAGTGTCATAACTCCATCAATTACATTCCAACCTCACCGCCGGATAAACACACTACCAAGAACACGTCTGACCTCACTGCGAAGATAGAGCATCTGACCTCGTCATCGGGAAATCACATATCTGATACACACCTGAACTCACAGCCAAGAATCACTAATCAATCGGAGGAAATCATCTGACATCACCGTCAATCCTCTGCTGGGGATAACATCCCTGATCTCGCCACTAGTCATCCCTGAAGTTGGTAACCAACTACTGACATCACTACCAAACAAAACATGAAGCTGATAAACCTCTGACATCACCGTCGAGCAATCTTCTCTGATAACCTCCTGACATCACCGCCATATAAATGGAGAATCACAATCTTGGTAAACTTTTGACATCACCGTCAGATATCCATAAACACATCATCTGAATTAGATAGCCCCTAAAATCATCGTCAGACCCTTGCAAAGAGAGGCTTCAACCATACTACTCTGAGGAGAGATGAGGATAAATTTAACCAAACAACTCTGCTTTGGGAGTTCTGGAGAACTTAATCGAATAACTCTGCTGAGGATTCCAGCGAACTTAACCGAGTAACTCCGTTGGAGAAACACCTGCACACATGAACGGTACACACCTAGCTCATGTTTCACGTGCATATGTGCGACAATGGCGTAATGCTCCATATAAAATGGAAATGCTACGTGTTTAGGGTAGATGCTATGCATGCATGCAAAAATGCTACGGAACCAAATCAGCAAAATAAATGCTGAAGGGAGAACCACCCTACTGGGGAGAAGGAATCATCCTGCTGGGAAGAAGGAATCATCCTGCTGGGGAGGTGCAACCTACAAATCTCAATTGGACTTAACCTGGGGAAAACGGGCCTCAGACGACTTTTTCGCTGGGAAACATAGTTCTATGAGAACCTGTACCTGCTCAACTGGGTATACGAACCACAAACTGCTGAGGCAAAGATGCTATGCACGGCCTTCGCAGATAGAACTTTCCTGGAGATACAGACTTCGATGGGGAAATATAGCAACAGCTATTCAACTACTCTCACCTGCTGGAGAAGACAAACAATGGCCTGAGCGGCCTTCCAGGATTCAACTCTCTTGGGGAACTGCAAACTCGGTCGAGGATAGACAACCAGACGCTGGAATAAATCTTACCTGTTGGGGAGAATACAACTCTGTGGGGAAATCAACTCTTCCAGAGACCTTGGTCTGAACTACTGAGAGCTGAACACTTACAGAAAATCTGCTAGAGAAAACCGCATGTTGACCCACTGCTGGGAAGATTCCACACCTGCCTGGTGGAAGGAAGTACGATCTTGACTTGCTGGGGAGTAGGCACATGCTTGCAATCTGTGGGGATTAACTGTACACCGACCAATTGCCAGGGATAAGAATGCACACTTAGCCGCTCCTTTAACCTGCGCACAACACTATTGGGGGTAGAGATGCAAACTCCAATTACTGGGGAATGAACTCTGGTTGGGGAGACCAATCAATGCTCACAACCCAATGTTCAGACTCTGTGGGGAACCGCAACTGAACCTGTTGAGGAGATCCCACCTCTGCTTAGTGGGAAGAAATACAATCCTGACCTGCTGGGGAGTGGGCCCAATACTCTGCATATGCTCCTACAGAGGATATGACGAGGATACACTTCTGTCAGATGCCTCAAGGGTTATGACCTTGCAAAATGATCTCTGTGACATTTTATTCTGAGCAGAAAAGTTTTCCATGAAACGACCTCGAGATGGCTTGCCCCAGAATCTATAAGAACTTTTGATAAACTCTGCAGATACATAGAGGGACGATTCCTTCGCTTTCAACTGTTTCCTCAGCCTATGGGATCTTCGTAACATCCTCTCGAAAGGAAACCTGAAACCTTCTGTACTCTGGCGGTTTGATATGAACGGCCTCAGCGTTTTGAACCTCACAAAGGTGCTTCAAGTTAATCGTCTTCAGGATAAGGATGGCTTCAGTGCTCTCGGGGTGGTCTTCCCCAGTCTTGCAATGACTTTGCCCCTAATTGGTAGATTTATGGAGCAGCACCCTTGGCTGCGAGAGATCTATCAAATCTCGACCTGATTGCCCCAGGTTACTGACTTTTGGATGGTTGACTCCCATGTCGTGATCATCTGATATAGCTTGCCCCTGTTCACCGGAGTATTCAGGCATTCTGCATTTTATCCTGATCAAACTTTCCATTATGGAAACTTTCCTGCTGTCAAGCGCTTACTCGCAAGTAAAACAAATTGTTCTGCATAAAAGATATATTAAATGCAATGCATATGACAATTTTCAAAATCAAATTCTGTTCACTGGAAAACATTTGTGACGTAAAATGTATGAATTACTTATTCAAAATGTCAACATTAATACCCACGTGCTAAGAGGAATCCTTTTAGGAGTCAGTTTCAATGTGATCTTTACCGAAGTATGCTTTTGAAATAATCCTGCTTCAATTAGGACTTTTGAAGGTTGTAACGTGGTCAGGCTCACGTTTTAGAAAGGAAGGATACAGGCTCAAAATTTATTTTAACCCACCCATTCTCCTTGATGTTCTCCGATCCTACGTTCAGCTAGTTTAACACGAGCGTCCACCTTTTCAACGGTTGAACGAAAGGAGTGATGGTTCAGGGAACCACACGTTTTGTGGAGTGACAGTCACTCGCCTTTTGTCTTTGGTGCCTGCAGTCACACGACTTCGTTCTTGTTTGAGGATTCTTCTTTCGTAATCCTTTTTGCTTTTCGTTTTTTTGTTTTCCCCTAATTTTTCCTGGACTAACTCTTTTGAGTTTTCTCGATTTCCAAGTCCAGCAGGGTGCCCTAATTTTTGCCTAAGTCGCTTGTTTTCAAGATTCGACTTAGCGGGCTTTTTATCCTGTCCTTTTTCTTCTCTTTTATTTTTTATTTTTTATTTATTTATTTATTTTGAACAAATCGTGTGACACCGGCTTGTCTGACTTGTTAAGAGCTTGTGACTGTTTCATTTCTTCTCGGTAAGGTTTAACCATTGTGGTTTTTTAGGTATGACCTATACAGGTGTGATTTGTCCTCGAATGGGAACACTCCTGTTGTAATTTGAACACTTGGTCAAATTAGCTGACACCTACCCTGACAGGTAGTTCTAGCAGTTGGTGTATGCAGCTCGCTCGTTGGAGACTTAAGCGTTACCGTTTGCGGTAGAACTAAGAGTTAACAACACTCTTTTATCTGAAAAGGTTTTCCACTGATTAAACAGAGCCCCAAAGGCAAAAGGAAGTTTGACTGTTTATTTTTGAAGTCTTTTATTATGTGTTTTATTATTGTTTGAAGATGAGAAGAGAGAGAGGACTCTAAGGGTAACTAATCAAAACCATACCGTTATCATGCAAGATGGTCCTAAGGTTGAGTTTAGAAAAGGAACCTATCCTACTGTTATCATCCAAAGGGTCAACCCTAATGTTCTATCATCACTATCCTTAAACAAGGAAGTGAGAGTCCTAGGGAACATGGCAATGGAAAGGAAAACAACAGGAAATCATCATGATTATTCAAATGAAATGTAAAATGTGAATGAATGCACATGCAATGCAACAATACAAACAAAGGAGGACACCTCAACCTTTAATGCACATAAGCAAACACAAAGGGAAGAAAAACAATCAAGCAAAGGGAGGAAACCTCAACCTTTAATACAAACATGGACTTAAGAGAAAGAATTCCTATCCTAATGCACTTCTATCCTAATGCACCCAATCAAACAACATGCAGGGGAGAGGACAAACAACATGATAGGAAAGCAAAAGGAGAACTAAACACATCAAGTTCAATGTGTATCAACACAAGAGTCCACAAAAGTTCAAATTCTTTATGGAATGCACTAAGCTCTTCCTAAGGAAGAACTAGGCTCTCACAAGAAGGATCCTAAGATCATAGGACAAAGGAATTATGAGAAGCATAGTGTGAACCAAAGGAACCCACTATGTTCAATGTGTATCAACACAAGAGTCCATCAAAGGCTCAACTTCTTTATGGAATGCACTAAGTTCTTCCTAAGGAAGAACTAGGCTCTCACAAGAAGCATCCTAAGATCATATGACAAAGGAATGAGGAGAAGCATAGTGTGAACCAAAGGAACCCACTATGTTCAATGTGTATCAACACAAGAGTCCATCAAAGGCTCAACTTCTTTATGGAATGCACTAAGTTCTTCCTAAGAAAGAACTAGGCTCTCACAAGAAGGATCCTAAGATCATAAGACAAAGGAATGAGGAGAAGCATAGTGTGAACCCAAGGAACCCACTATGTTTAATGTGTATAATCACAAGAGTCCATCAAAGGCTCGACTTCTTTATGGAATGCACTAAGTTCTTCCTAAGGAAGAACTAGGCTCTCACAAGATGGATCCTAAGATCATAGGACAAAGGAATAAGGAGAAGCATAGTGAGAACCAAAATAACCCACTATGTTCAATGTGTATCAACACAAGAGTTCATCAAAGGCTCAACTTCTTTATGGAATGCCCTTAGTTTGACCAAACGAAGAACTGGGCTCTCACAAGAAGGATCCTAAGATCATAAGACTTGTAAATGCACATACAAGTCCTTAAGATGTCTTCAACATGAATATGCAAGAACCAGATGCACAACCATTGCAAAGAGTTCACGCAAAATGCAAACTAGGCAAGTGGTAAGGTTGAAAACACACAAATGTAGGCCAGAAGGTAAAATCTACCAAAAATAGTAAAAAAAAAACCTAAAAATTCTAAGAAAATATCTATGAGACCTCCTTGGTGTTAGGAACCAGGGGTCAAAATTTGGGAGCAACACTCTAAGTCTAGGTATGCCAACAGAAGGCCAAAACCCTAAGGTGTTCTATGGATAAGGCAAGAAGAGAGGGTTCTAAAGGCACTATCTAAACCCTAATTAAAAAGTATCAAATATTAATGATAAAAATACTAAAATATCAATTAAAGTGTCAAGATTATGCACACAAAATTTCATGAATTTATTTGGTGTTCCTATCAAGAAAGAAAATCAAGAAACAAGATATGTAATTTTTCATATTTACAAAAAGCATATTAAAAGGAAAATACACAATTAATTGAAAAAGAAATGGAAAATTCAATTAAAAAACAATGGAAAATCAACACACATGTCAAAGTATGCAAATGTATTTTTTCATGATTTTTGGGGTTATTTAACATTTTTTAATGAATTAAAATGAAACAACAATTAAAATGAAAAATAATGAAAAAAGAATGTAAAATGGAAAAAAGGCTGGTGCAATCAACAAGAATATCATGTGTAATTCTATGGGCCAACGTGTGAGGGGGTGTAAACAACATTAAGGCCCAGGTCCACTCATTAAACTCACCGTTTCACTTATCTGTGGTCAACTAACTCTAAGATGCGATCGTGGATGTCCCTTTCTAAGCTCAGTCAACCGATCCAAACTTTATCAAAACTCAAAATTTCGGACACCATTCTACTCGTCTTGTTACATAAAACATCATGCCATGGTTATTTTTCCCTAATCTCCTAAAACAAACCCTAACCGCAAGCAACAAGATCAGAGGTGTTATCACAAATCAACACTAACAAGCCTAAAATTAATCCAGAATCCTTCTACCAAACCTAAGGAGCAAGAATACATTAAAATGGCGTGCAATATGTACATGTATGAAGAAAATTTTGGAGAAGTTACTTACTCAACAGAGCACCTCCGTTGGGTCTTCTATTGAGGGTGAAGCTTCAGCAAGACCAACCAGAATCCTTCCCTGAATCCTCTTGGAGCTCTTGGCAATCTTGATTTGGACTGAAAATGGCTAATTCTCCAAAAACGAATTTCACTTTTCCTTCACTTTTTCTCAACTGTTTTCTGTTATTCCTTGATCCAAATTCAGTTCTTTTGGTTGTAGCTGATCACGAGTTTATATAGAATGAATTATGATCCTTTTGAAGCCCAATTGAAGCCCATAGAAGCCCAATTGAAAATCCAATTTCCTTGATGTGGCAAGCTTCCGATTCGTGAAAACAGAGCTGGATAATGCATGGTTTTGATCCCATTGAGTTGCTTATGATGTAAGGAATCTAATGGTGGAGGTTTCTTCCTTGAAATGGGATCAATGGTTGATTTGGAATGTGTTACTTCAAGATGAAGTAACCTTGAATTTAGCCATGGAAATGAACTCAAAATTGGTTTATGATATTGACATTGTGTTTAGACTATTTGAGGCACTCAAAATATGCACACATATGAAGGAAAGTGGTTCCAAATGAGTTTGATCCACTCTAGGCCTTTTAAAGCTTCCTTTCATCGAAATTTTTTCACCAATTCTCTAATCCAAGCCAATTCACTGATGTCTTGATATTTAGTTTAGAAAATGACCCCATTTAGAGCAACTTTCAAGTTGTAAACATTTTCATTTGAGATGTGCAAAGTGGTAAAATTGACCTATGATCAAAAGTGGCCTATAATCTTAGTTTCCCAAAATACCCCTGCCTGGCAAGCTTCATATCCTGAGCTTCACAAATCATCTTGAGGACTTATAGTACTTTTTAGAATTCTAATATCGTAAGGAAGAACTTTCATGTTTGGGTCAAGATGAGGAGAGACATCCTTCTAGGTCAAAAATGTCTTAGAAGTTGGTTGGCTTTCAAGGACCAAAATCGCATTCATCTAATGACCTGTAACTTGTCTGCTTCATAACGTGAGTTCTAGAATTCTAATGGAAGACTTCTAGTACTCAAAAGAAATCTAAGAACATTCTCTACAAGTATCATGTTGGAGTCAAGATGAGATGAAACTTGTATCTTGAGATATGTGGTCTTGAAGTTAGGCACTAAACAAGGGGATTTTACACTATCAAGCTTAGAAACCCTAGCTTAGTAACTTCTCACACTCTTGAGTATTGATGAATTTGTCTTGGAAAAATCTCTTAGATGTCTCACCACAACATCCCATGATCATGGTTGCCTGGAATTGAGTCTTAATCTCCTCCAATTACACAGTTGACTTGGGGTTGACCAGATGAAAACCCTAACTGCACCACCTTTGGCTGTGGCTTCATGCACTTTGAATAATGACTTGCATGAGCTCCACAATTCCCCTAAAGGTATTTCATGAGCTTTCACAATATATTCTATCCATAACCCTGGACTCAACATCATCAGATGACTTTCAATGACCCCCTAGATAGGAGGTAGGCAGACTTGTATCCATCCCTTTTCCCAATGAGCTTTGACTTCTTCATGAAGGCTTGATGGGGATGATAAATTGACTATAGCCTCTTGATTATCCCTAGAACATCTGGTAGCCTCTTCTTAATAGGCACATATCTTGATCCCCTACATAAATGACAATGCATGTGCTAATGCTACAATGAATGCAATGAAACACAAGCTAGGTAAAGAAAAAGGTTGGGCAAATTTTGGGGTGCAACACATACCAACACTCCACACAAGTTATAAATGATCCCCTAGAGCTGTCTAAACCACAATTTGCACCAGAAACCATTCCCTTCTCAAAGTCAACCTCCAAAACCAAAAAAATCAACATTCTGCATCTTTCAAGCCATAACTCACTACAGACCAGTTCCAACTTTTTCAACACCTCTAACACTTCATAAATAATATATGTAAGCTGTCCAAATCAAGTTTGCTCTTATGTAACAAAGATTGAACCATGTTGCTTTGTAAAATAATGGATTTTTGAGATTTTCTTCCATTTTCCAAGCCATTCGGTGTGACAGTGGAGTTGTGGATCATTGGAGCTGATATTCATTTTCAAAGTACATTTGCAGACTATAGAAAAGCACCAAGGATCTATGGTTTTCTTATTTGACAAGGTTGCTTCAAGAGGTAAGCCTAAATCCTTGAACTTTGAAATTTTGCTTTGCATTTCACATGCTATATTGAATTGTAATCATGATTTTGTGTTAGACATTGTTTGAACATGTTATATGTGTGCTATATGTCATGTATGAACCTTTTCTTCCACCAGAAATTGTTATTTCTTGACTGTCCAAAATGCTGGTCACAAACTAGACCCAACTAGGTCATCATGTGCATGTTAATTCCAATCTGTCAAACTATGTGTGTATTTTTTTATTTCTATTGAGCCAATCACTATAAATGATGTATGTGTGATGTTTTCATACTTTTTCCATCAAACCTTCCTCTATTTAAGACTGTCCATATGCTCATGCTTTTGTTTGTGACCAAAGTTGCCTAAACAATGATGTTATCAAATTTTTTAGTGAGTGTATTGTATGGAAAAACAAATTGTACCATTGAAGTCCTTGTTTAAAAACGCACAATTTTCACTTTTGTTTCACTCCATTTAGTTAATAATTGACTGATTTCCATCCTTCATGCAAATGACCTTGAATTTATGACCTTGCCTTGCCCTAGTTTTGCCCCCTTTGGTGCACCAACTTTGAATGATCATAACTTGATCATTTTTTATGCTATTGATGCCATTATTTTTACAAACTACTCTTTATAATGTCTACTTTCATTTAGTGCATAGATAAGAAAAGCAAATATAGCCTCAAACGCCAATGTTCGACCAGGGTTAGCAAATAAAGTGACTTTCTCATCAAGAACTTAGAATTCAAACCCTTGATGGCTCCCTTAAACATCAGATTAACATCAATATCAGATTTCGTCAAATGGGTAGCTGCAACAATATCTTGGGGCTTAAGAATTTCCTCCAAACCAGTATAAGGAACCTTATCAGAAACCGGTACACCCCATAAATAAGCATACTCCTCCAAGGTTGGCATGAGCTAATAATCGGGAAAAGTAAAGCATCGGTAGATAGGATCATAGAATTGCACAAGGGTGTTCAGAATATCATCTTCAATGTTGGTAGAAAGAACAAATAGAAGTCTATCATAACGAGATCTGAAGCCTGCACGATCAACTACCAAGGGCACTAGCTTTCTCAAATCGATAAGATTGAGAGCCCGAAAACCGTATTTCTGAGTGTTTCTCCTTCCAATGTCCATAATCAAAGTATCTGTTATGTTTGCAAAAGAAAATCTCTGAGATCCTTAAAAACTGACTGAAACAAAATGCTCATGAATGCATGAGTGCAAGATGCAACACCCACAAAAAAGATCATACAAAGCAGACAGGTTCAAAGTTTCGGCACTGATAACGTGAAATCGTATATATATATTGACGCATAATTCAACTAATGTTTGACTGGTTTCAATCCGATTTCGGGTTTTTTCCATGTTATTCGTCTGATATTTTGCAGGTATTTGAAGATCATGTCTAAACGAAGCAATATGAAGAAAAGAAGCAATTACAGATGAAATATGGACGAAAACCAGTTGAAAACACAATGAAAAATACTTAATGCGCATTTTGCTGCTGTGACGACAGTCACACCTCCATGACGACCGTCACACGGGTGACGATCGTCACACACCATGACGACCGTCATGCAGGCAAAAACGCATAGCTTCAATTGAATGTGCAAATACCAGTTCCAAGTCCCAAATAATGGACCACTACTCCCTAATTTTTCTGCCTCCAAGTCCACCTTCTTCAAATTACAACCGTTAGAATTTTACCTCTATAAAAGGGGAAGGAGGGGAGCTGAGAAAGGGAGTCGCATTCAGATAACGAAGTGCTGCCCAAATTTATTTCCAGAGCAAAATCTAGTTTCATTCTTTTTGTTTTTGTTTCCTTTCCTTATTCCTGTATTCCATTTCTATAATATTCATTTGTGCGCTCTATTGGTTTGAAGACATAATCCTGTCGACATCGTTGGGATTTGGCCAACAGCCAATTGGATACGTTACAGGTTTTTCATTATTTCGTTAATTGTAACTTTAATTCTCAGTAATATGAATGTTCTAAGTTTCTGTTTTTCTTTATGTTTTACCTTTCCCAAATCCATGTCTAGCTAAATCAGAGTAATCGATATGTAATAATAATTCAGACGGGATTTGATAATAACCGGTGGAAAACTTTCTTTTCAAAAGTTGTTTATGGTCTGAGTGTTTAAACTTATTTACTGAATAAACTTTCGTCGCGAAAGCGAGAACTTATTTAAAAGTAGTTTTGCCACGACAGTGGGAAATTAATTAAGGTACGAACCAACAAGCGACAGCTGCGGCTAGGACCAGATAGTAAACACTAGGCATTTGTTTTAATAACAGCGAAAGCACTTTAAAATAGATTAGAACTTAGAGATTTCCAAAAAGCGATTTTAACCCCGAACTATGGTCCGCCTTAGAGTTGCGACTAGCATCAACAACCATCGTGAGACGAAGGTCTTTAGATCACTATTTTTCTTCTTAAATAAATTCTGAAAAATATTTCATATACCGGTAACTTGTCAAATCCCCGAAGAACATAATTATTGCATATCGATTCGCGTAATTATAATTCAAGTAACGTTTTTAGTTCCCTTTAGTGATAGAAATTATTCCCTTAAACATTATCTACCTAGCTAAACATAGTAACTCCTGAGAACACTAGTTTGATTACGAGTCCTTGTGGGATCGATATCTTTTATTACTACACGATAGACTGTGCACTTGCAGTTAAGTTGTATTAGACATAGAAAGTCGCGATCAAGTTTTTGGCGCCGTTGCCGGGGACCCGTTTAGTCAATAGTGTAACCTTCTGTTACGCCGTATAGACTAGGTTAACAATTTTATTTTCCCTTTATTGGTTCTGTCGATTGTATGCCAAGTAATCGCCCACAAGGCAATATCTTAAAACCTTCAGTCGCAGAACTAGAGCGCTTCTTACATTTAAGAAGTTGCATCATTGAGTACCAACAAAAACATAACATTCCCGATCCTCTCACTCACATTCCCAAATCCGAAGAAGAATCAAAGATGGCTGAAGGACCTCAAAACAAACCGCTGAAGGCATACGCTACACCCTCTCAAATGGAGCCTAGAAGTAGCATTGCTGCCCCAGCTATTACTCGAAACGATTTTGAGCTGAAACCGTCATTGCTGTCAGCTGTACAACAAAACCAATTCTCAAGAAATGCAACTGAGGATCCAAACAAACATTTAACGAAGTTTGTACAATACGCAGACACAGTGAAAGCAAATGGAGTGACTCCAGACGCAATAAGACTTTGTCTTTTCCCTTTCTCTCTTAGAGATAGAGCGTGGACATGGTTACAATCCTTACCATCCAACTCCGTTACGACGTGGGAACAGTTGAAGAACGTCTTCTTAGCGAGATATTTTCCGCCAAGCAAAACTGCTATGCTTAGAGCTCAAATCAACGGATTTCGATAAAAAGATACTGAATCTCTTTACGAAGCATGGGAACGATTCAAAGATATGATGAGAACATGTCCTCACCACGGTCTAGAAGACTGGGTGACGATTCATACTTTATATAATGGGCTTTTATACAACACCAGATTAACGGTAGACGCCGCCGCGGGCGGTGCACTTATGGATAAGCCATACGACGAAGCCTATCAACTAATCGAAAACATGTCTCAGAACCACTGCCAATGGGGATGTGAACGCATTCCAACAGAGAAACCCGCAACGAAAGGTGGGATGTACGAGATCAACAACCTTGAAAAGTTCAACGCTAAAGTAGATGCTCTAGCACAGAAAATTGACAGTCTGACCGTTAACCCCATTGCAACCGTCGCTGCCGTAACTCCAAACTGCAAGTTATGCGGAATCACCACTCATAATGCGCCCGAATGCCCATTGCTGGCCGGAATCCCACCAGACCAAGTAAATTATGCTCAAGGAAATCCTTACGCAAATAGCTACAACCCAGGTTGGCGAAATCATCCAAACTTTTTTTACAAAAGCGATAATTCATTGCAGATGCCTGCTGCTCCGCCAGGATATCAGAAACCAGCTGCTGCTCAGACTGCACCTAGGAAATCAAACCTCGAGTTGATGATGGAAAAATTCATAGCTACTCAAGCTCAAACAAACAAAGAATTCCTAAATCAAAACATACACACTAGCGAGCAAATTAAACAGCTTACCGGAAAAGTAGACGCTTTAGCCACCCACAACAAAATGTTACAAACACAGATATCACAAGTGGCTCAACAACAAGCCTCTGCTGCCGCACCCGCTGACACATTTCCAGGACAACCCGAACGAAATCCAAAAGGTCAAGCAAATGCTGTCGTATTAAGAAGCGGAAAAGAATTGGACGAACCGATCGATCCGAGGACCGAAAACTCAGCCATGCAACAAAAACCAACTGAACAAGCAGAAAAGGAATCCGAGTTAGAGAACAAGGAAGACAACGAGAAGGAGGATACCGCAAGTGAAAAAACGCAAGCACCTCCAGCACCATATAAACCACCTATCCCTTATCCTCAAAGATTAATAAACTCCAAAACTTCAGGACAATTTAAGAAATTTGTAGAGCTCCTTAAACAGTTGAATATCACTATTCTTTTTACAGAAGCGATAACTCAAATGCCGTCATACGCTAAATTTCTCAAAGAAATCCTGTCAAATAAGAGAAAGATCGAGGATAACGAAACAGTTACACTTACTGCAGAGTGTAGCGCTATTATTCAAAACCGCATGCCTCCTAAATTAAAAGACCCAGGTAGTTTCTCCATACCCTGCGTCATAGGAAAGTTCGTAATAGACAAAGCTCTATGCGATTTAGGAGCCAGTATCAGTGTTATGCCTTTATCTATATGCAAAAAGCTGAATATGGGAGACCTAAGACCAACCAAAATGTCCGTACAATTGGCTGACCGATCAGTAAAATACCCCGTCGGAATACTGGAAAACGTTCCAGTACGCATAGGACAATTCTACATCCCAACCGACTTCATAATCATGGACATCAAAGAGGACTCTGTTACCCCAATTATCCTAGGAAGACCATTCCTAGCTACAGCCGGAGCTATTATAGACGTGAAGAAAGGAAGGCTAACATTCGAAGTAGGAGAAGAAAAGATACAGTTCATTCTCACCATGTTCTTACAAGCACTAGCCATAGACGATACTTGCTATTTAGTAGATGTAATTGACGAATGCATAAGAGAACTTGAAAATGAAGAGACCACGTATTCAAAAATAATAAAGATTCAAATACCCGATATTTCTGAAGACGATAATTGGCGTAAACCGTATAAAGACGATAGCCTAAGCGAAAGCTTAGCACTGACCCCAAACCATATGCCAGGTCCGAAGGACCCATCTTTAGAACTTAAAACACTACCCAAAAACCTTAGATATGAATTCCTAGACGATGAACTAAAAAGACCAGTGATAGTCAACGCCGACTTAGGATAACTAGAAACCGTAAAGCTATTAGAAGTCCTAAAGAAGTACCCCACCGCGTTAGGCTATAACATAAGCGATCTAAAAGGTATAAGCCCTTCGATCTGTATGCATCGAATTACAATAGAGGAAGACTGTAAAACCTCTAGAGAGCATCAGAGGAGACTGAACCCCATCCTAAGCATTGTAGTCAGAGACAAAGTAAAGAAATTGCTAGATGCAGGAATCATCTATCCAATCTCCGATAGTGAATGGGTTAGCCCAGTTCATGTCGTACCTAAGAAAGGAGGAGTCACAGTAGTTAAGAACGAAAAAGGAGAATCAATAACAAAACGAGTCGTGACTGGAAGCAGAATGTGCATTGATTATAGAAAGCTTAACAAAGTCACACGAAAAGATCACTTCCCTTTGCCCTTCATAGACCAAATGTTAGAAAGATTAGCCAAACAGTCATATTTCTGCTATCTAGATGGTTATTCAGGATTTTTCCAAATTCCCATTCATCCTGATGACCAAGAAAAGACTACATTCACATGTCCTTATGGTACTTTTGCTTACCGCCGAATGCCGTTCAGACTTTGTAATGCTCCAGCAACCTTCCAAAGATGCATGATGGCAATCTTCGCAGATTTCATAGACGACATCATGGAAGTATTTATGGACGATTTCTCAGTATGTGGACAAAGTTTCGAAGGATGCCTAGAAAACATAGAAATGGTATTATAACGTTGTGTAAAAGTGAACCTCGTCCTAAATTGGGAAAAATGCCATTTTATGGTCCGACAAGGAATAGTTCTAGGACATGTCATATCAAATAAAGGAATTGAGTTCGACAAAGCTAAAATAGAGATTATAAAAGATCTCCAACCTCCAAAATCCGTACGAGAAATACGGAGTTTTCTAGGACATGCCGGTTTCTACCGAAGATTTATAAAAGATTTTTCAAAAATCACAAAACCTTTGACCGGCCTGTT
This sequence comes from Lathyrus sativus, assembly GCA_963859935.3. Classification (NCBI taxonomy): domain Eukaryota; kingdom Viridiplantae; phylum Streptophyta; class Magnoliopsida; order Fabales; family Fabaceae; genus Lathyrus; species Lathyrus sativus. The sequence goes on from CAWUDS030004215.1 coordinate 75,506, forward strand.
GATGAAAGATGCTGATTTTGTCTTTGACGACGACTGTCTAAAAGCATTCGAAACATTAAAATCAGCCCTCATCACCGCACCGATTATGCAACCACCCGATTGGCGACTGCCGTTCGAAATCATGTGCGATGCGAGTGATTATGTTGTAGGCGCAGTTCTAGGACAAAGGAAGGATAAAAAGCTTCATGCCATCTACTATGCCAGTAGAACCTTAGATCCTGCCCAAATGAACTACGCTACAACAAAAAAGGAACTTCTAGCAGTTGTATTTGCGCTTGACAAAGTCCGTTCTTACTTAGTAGGAGCAAAAATTATCATATACACAGACCACGCTGCTATTAGGTACCTAATAAGCAAAAAGGATGCCAAACCAAGATTATTGGGATGGATCCTGTTATTGCAAGAGTTTGACTTAGAAATCAAAGATAAGAAAGGAACCGAGAACGTTGTTGCAGATCACTTATCCCGAATAGAAGGCATCAAACATGAACCAGTACCGATAAATGACGATTTCCCGTACGAACATCTGATAGCCAAATTAGAAAGTGACATGCCTAACTTAATCTCGGAAGATCCAGAACTCGAAAAAGCCGTAGAAGTCGTCTATGCCCAAGTCACATTACCTTGGTATGCTGACATCGTTAATTACCTAGCTGCAGGCGTGCTTCCACCGGATCTCACTTATCAGCAAAAGAAGAAATTCTTCCACGATCTGAAACACTATTATTGGGACGAACCTCTACTTTTCAAGAGAGGGGCCGACAACATATATCGTCGCTGTGTCCCAGAGGAAGAAATAGAAAATATAATTTCCCAATGCCATTCAGCACCATATGGTGGTCATGCCAGTACATCCAAGACGTGCCCTAAGATTCTCCAAGCCGGCTTATTCTGGCCTAACCTCTGGAAAGACGTTCACATCGCTGTGCTAAAATGTGATCGATGCCAACGAACTGGCAACATCTCACGACGCGATGAAATGCCTCAGAAAGGAATCTTAGAGGTAGAAATCTTTGACGTATGGGGAATAGATTTTATGGGACCCTTCACGCCTTCTTTTGGTAATAACTATATACTCGTCGCTGTAGACTATGTGTCTAAATGGATAGAAGCCATTGCTGCTCCAACAAATGACGCACGAGTAGTAATCAAACTCTTCAAAAACAAAATATTTCCTAGATTCGGTGTACCCAGACTCGTCATTAGTGACGGCGGCTAACACTTCATATCGCGAATCTTTGACAAACTTCTTTCTAAATATGGAGTCCGACGCCGAGTAGCTACACCTTATCATCCGCAAACTAGTGGACAAGTAGAGGTCTCGAACAGGGAAATAAAACAAATATTGGAAAATACTGTCGCTACCTCAAGGAAAGATTGGTCATCAAAGCTAAATGAAGCTTTATGGGCTTATAGGACCGCTTTTAAGACACCAATAGGTACTACACCCTACAAATTAGTTTACGGTAAATCCTGTCATCTCCCTGTAGAATTAGAGCATAAAGCCTTCTGGGCCATTAAGACACTTAATTTCAACTACACTGAGGCAGGAGAGAAACGAATCTTTAACTTACACGAATTAGAAGAACTCAGATTGGACGCTTACGAAAATGCCCGTATCTACAAAGAACAAACTAAGAGATGACATGATAAACGTTCGGTCAAGAAACAATTCAGTGTGGGAGACATCGTACTTCTATTTAATTCAAGATTAAAACTCTTCCCAGGTAAACTAAAATCTAGGTGGTATGGACCTTTTGAAGTGACTAAAGTACTTCAAAGTGGAGCTGTTGAAATTACCGATAAGACGAATGCACCGTTTATCGTAAACGGGCAACGTCTAAAACATTATAATAAGAACGAAAACAGCCCTCAAGTCAGCAGTATAACATTGCTTGAGCTTCCTGCTCAAACACCCGAATAGCTTGTCACCAAGCTATCGTCAGGCTTTAGACGTTAAAAACAGTGCTTACTGGGAGGCAACCCAATTTTCCCGTATTTCCCTCTTTACTGTATTTCATTCTCAATTTTATTTAAAAGCTTACTTTGAAATTTTAACAAAAATTCTAAACTTAAAATTGCTACTATTTTTATTTTATTTTATTTTATTTTATTTTTCTCTTTTATTTAAACTTTGTTTTTACCACCTTTTGTTTCTAAAAATCCTGACTTCAAATTTCTGTTTTGAACTTTTCAGGATTTTAAAAGCCTTCAAACCTTCCTCCTGTTTTTCTCCGACTAACTTGCGAGTATGGCCGCGTACGACTTCACAAAGTTCATTTTCGAGGATTAGCTCAAAAGGCAAGATTTGAAGCATTAACTGAGAGGGACATAGCCTTAACACTGTATTATGATAAGTCTACCATGGAGAAACTAGGAATTACTGATAGCATCCAATACCTGTTTAATCAATTAGGCTGGGAGAACACCTCCTTGAAAACCCGTTTTGCTACCTATAAGGACCTCACCTACGAATTCCTTAGTTCCTTCAGGTACTTACCCAACTATGGTTTTGGATCCAACACAGAGCTGATCACCTTTAGGATGTTTGGAATGGACCAAACCCATAGCGGATGTCATTAGCTAACCTCCTAGGATTTCCTAGCGGACCACATGTGTTCATCAGTGCCGACGATGACGATCTTGATTTTGAACTCAACCAGTTCTGGGGAAGAATCACAGGCGACTATTACCCTGACCTAATTAGCATGTATAATGATGAGATTCATAACCCAGCTTTCAGATACTTTCATAAGATCCTAGCTCACACCCTTTTCGGAAAAGAAGAAAATATTACTACAGTATCTAAAGAAGAGTTATTTATCATGTTCTGTGCTTCTCAGGGAGGTACAGTGAATGTCGTACCTTTTATGATGATATCCTTCCTACGCCTCACACAGGTCCCATAATCACCTATTCTAATAGGAGGCCTAGTGACAATGATTGCCCACGAGCTTGGCCTTAGATTCCACCTAAATGCAAGCACTAGTTTTGGCACCATCCAACCAATGAATATCCAGTTTTGCTTTAACAGACGCATTTTAAGAACCATGGGACCTGGACCTTACGAGTACCTCATCAATGACAAACCTGTCCAGCTATTCACATTGCCAAATCATCAGATGACAAGTATCCATAACAAGGACAACTGGGTTTATGAATTGGATGAGCCTATGGGACCCCCTTCACCTCAATCAACACCACAGAATTACATGTACGACAGTGATCACATCTCTGAAGCACATGATTATATGTACTATGAGGATGCTATATCAGAAGCTGAGGTAGATCCTGAGACCCCTCCGCATTACAACACCTATCCTGAGCCCATTCCCGAGGAAACCACTGACAAAATGGATACTGTTCTGCACCGATTAGACAACGTTGACGCAACTCTGACCACCGTAAGAGAAGACATCACAAGCATACACAACGAACTCGCAGTCTTCATGGACTTAGTTTGTGACCAGCTCGATTACTACGCCAGGAAGTTTGACAAATTGAAGGCACAAAAAGACTGAGATATTAGCTTTAGTTTAGTTTAATTTCTTCTGTTTTACGTCCGTTTTCAATTATTTTGATTTTTGCATTGTTTAATTTCCCGTATGTATTACATTACAAACAATCATTTTAATTACATGTTATTTCAATTTTATTCTTTATTCCTTGAATCTGTTTTTATGTTATCATATGTTTCTTGGAGGATATAATACATTGCCATATCAATCCTAGGCCTTAAAACCATGACAAAAGCACCCCTATAGCAAAATTCTGCGTTTTGCAGATTTTGCTGGTGTGACGACCGTCACAGAAGCCTGACGCCCGTCACACGGGTGACGACCGTCACAGATGCGTGACGACCGTCACGAGTTCAAAACTGTTATCTGCTATAACAGAGGTTGCGTTTTCTCTCCCACTCCCCTCTATTCAACTTCCAAACATCACAAACTCAAACCCCACTTCCAACTTTCGTTTCCCCTTCCTGCTACATCTAATCCCAACTCCCATTTCAACTTCCTAATCCACTTCTGTGACATTTTTCATTCCACAGAACCAACTCAATCCACATTTCCTCAGCATCCTCAAACCATGGCGAGAAACAACGAAACCCTAGACCTCAGCATTATTATGTTCAGCGACGGCGACTCCGGCGAGAAACAGAGAGCCAACTATATCGCCTTCCATCAACGGTCGCTACAGCCGACCCACTATCCGCACATCCCATCCCCTCACGGAGCTCGGCCTCCTTGATGGCGTCACTTGGATGCTCCAAAGAGCCGGCATTTGGCACCTCTGCACAAATCCGCAGCCGACGTACGAACAACTCACCCTTGAGTTCCTCAGTTCGTTCAGTTACTTCACTTCCAGCGGCGACCTCAGCCAACATTCCGGCGCCGCCTGCTTCCGTATGTTCGGCACGAACTACCAACTGAATCAAAACTAGATTGCCGACATACTACAATTTCCTCGCGGCGACGATGCTCACCGCCACCTTACTGACCAGTTTCAGCACGAAGCCTTTGCACTCTGGTACCAACTGACCGGAATCAATGCCGACGGCTGGGATTCTCTGCATGCAACACACATCCACAACCCGACCATCCGGTATTTCCACCGAGCACTGAGCAACACCATCTTCGCACGGGATAGCAACCATAAGGTGAACTCAAAAGAACTCTTCTTTCTCCGCTGTGTGTTCAACTCCGAGCCCATCAACGCCGCTTCGTTCCTCCTGGCCCACATTTAGGCCAACTGCAACCGTGGCTCTAAGCCATTTTACTTTGGCGGGATTGTTACCTCCATCGCACTCGGGCTGAACCTCGGTGACCGACTCCAGCATCTCCATTCAGTTCCCTCGGTATTTCTCGACACCGACCATTGCCGAGCTTCTCTCCTCATCCGTTCCAGGGCCGATGGCAAGTACCACCCGGTCGTGCGTGGAAAAACCGTCAGAAGTATCATCATGCCGTCACGTACCAGGATACACCCACAGGATCGTGCCAACTGGCTTTTCGACCTCAATGCCCCTGCTGCTACCGCTGCCCCAACTCCGACCCACACCCAAGGTTCTGGTGACGAAATGTAAGATGAGTTGGACATAACTGAGCAACCGGAGGCATCACAACCACTTCCTTCTGAAGACACGTCCTACCGTCCCCGCCGCCACCGTCCAGAGTTCGACTATTCTGAAGAAGACCTCCGCCGATCCCTCGACCAGCAAGCACAGATACTCGCTATGATGCAGCAACAGAATCAGCGAGTAGAGCAGTTTGAAGCTTGGCATCGGACCCAAATGCAACAACTCCAAACTGGCCAGGAATCCATCACTGAGAACTTGGCGAATCTTACCTTGCAGTTCGAAGGACTCCGAGATTATGTCTATCATACCGGAGCACTGAACTTTGAGGCCCGAGTCGACCAAGCCAGAGGCAGAGGACGAGACAGAGGACGTGACCGAGGCAGAGGTCATGATTAGTTATTTCTCTCCTTATTTGTTTACTATATTTTCCGTTTCTTGTATTTTCATTTCCCTTGTATTTCCCTCTCGCATTCTTTCAAATCAGTGGGGACACTGATTGAGATAGTGTGGGAGCGGAGCGTTTATTTCCCATTCCCTTGTACTTTTAATTCAGCAATTTCAATTCAAACAATTTCCCGTTTTAGCAAATAAAATCTTTTTTATATATCTTCTTCCGTTACGCAAACATCCCCACTTTATTCGACATAAACAAAAATTTTTCGTTCGTTCCTCAAAAGCAAAAGCATCACGAGAATGCGCCAAAGTTCAAACCAAGTTTTGAAACTCCGAGACGAAAATTCTAACAAAACCAGTACCGTCCTGACACCTTAGACCTCCGGTTTATGCGAGTCAGTTTCACTACCTACGTGTACCAAAGTTTCAAGTTTCTACGCAAACTAACCCCCAAGTAGTTTATATAAGCAGTCAACACCATCCTAAACACTTCTAAGCGAGCGACCAATGCAAATAAGTGTATGATCTCCAAAAAGATGAAAAATCATGAAAAGAAAGCCATATAGCCCAAGTATAGAGACATGTTCCCTCTAAGATAGGTGCTCCTCACCCGAGCATTTAGCCCAACGGTAAAAAAAACCATTGAAAAATCAATGGTATAAGCTTATGAGCAATGAAAAAGATCAAAACAGAAATGAGATCATATTCACTAACAGGTTGACTTGCCATGAAAGTGTATGGACAACGGGCTTAATGTGATTGCGCTAGAACAAACAGGGTGAACTGGACGCGAGAACCTTGATACCAAGCTACAGTAGCATGACTGGGACCGATTTGCAAAAGAAGGAGACCTCCAAAGACTTGTAGTCCAGTGTCGTCACCGTACTCGTTTTGTTCCTACTAAGAATCCCGGTTTTTCCCAACTTTCTGAATGAGGAAGCTGCCTCGTGCTTGCCGACTTTTTCCTGTTTTACTTGAGGACAAGCAAAGATTCAAGCTTAGGGGAGTTTGATAATGCGAAATTGTATATATATATTGACGCATAATTCAACTAATGTTTGACTGGTTTCAATCCGATTTCGGGTTTTTTCCATGTTACTCGTCTGATATTTTGCAGGTATTTGAAGATCATGTCTAAACGAAGCAATATGAAGAAAAGAAGCAATTACAGATGAAATATGGACGAAAACCAGTTGAAAACAACATGAAAAACACAGAATGCGCATTTTGCTGTTGTGACGACCGTCACACGTGTGACGACCGTCACACACCATGACGACCGTCATGCAGGCAAAAACGCATAGCTTCAATTGAACGTGCAAATACCAGTTCCAAGTCCCAAATAATGGACCACTACTCCCTAATTTTTCTTCCTCCAAGTCCACCTTCTTCAAATTACAACCGTTAGAATTTTACCTCTATAAAAGGGGAAGGAGGGGAGCTGAGAAAGGGAGCCGCATTCAGATAACGAAGTGCTGCCCAAATTTATTTCCAGAGCAAAATTTAGTTTCATTCTTTTTGTTTTTGTTTCCTTTCCTTATTCCTGTATTCCATTTCTATAATATTCATTTCTGCGCTCTATTGGTTTGAAGACAAAATCCTGTCGACATCGTTGGGATTTGGCCAACAGCCAATTGGATACGTTACAGGTTTTTCATTATTTCGTTAATTGTAACTTTAATTCTCAGTAATATGAATGTTCTAAGTTTCTGTTTTTCTTTATGTTTTACCTTTCCCAAATCCATGTCTAGCTAAATCAGAGTAATCGATATGTAATAATAATTCAGACGGGATTTGATAATAACCGGTGGAAAACTTTCTTTTCAAAAGTTGTTTATGGTCTGAGTGTTTAAACTTATTTACTGAATAAACTTTCGTCGCGAAAGCAAGAACTTATTTAAAAGTAGTTTTGCCACGACAGTGGGAAATTAATTAAGGTACGAACCAACAAGCGACAGCTGCGGCTAGGACCAGATAGTAAACACTAGGCATTTGTTTTAATAACAGCGAAAGCACTTTAAAATAGATTAGAACTTAGAGATTTCCAAAAAGCGATTTTAACCCCGAACTATGGTCCGCCTTAGAGTTGCGACTAGCATCAACAACCATCGTGAGACGAAGGTCTTTAGATCACTATTTTTCTTCTTAAATAAATTCTGAAAAATATTTCATATACCGGTAACTTGTCAAATCCCCGAAGAACATAATTATTGCATATCGATTCGCGTAATTATAATTCAAGTAACATTTTTAGTTCCCTTTAGTGATAGAAATTATTCCCTTAAACATTATCTACCTAGCTAAACATAGTAACTCCCGAGAACACTAGTTTGATTACGAGTCCTTGTGGGATCGATATCTTTTATTACTACGCGATAGACTGTGCACTTGCAGTTAAGTTGTATTAGACATAGAAAGTCGCGATCAGGCACGAGCATGGAGACAAAGGTACAAGAACCAACATACAATGGTATGTACTAAGGTTATATCGTCACCTATAGAACAAGGTTCTAAAAATTTCCCAGAGTCATGATTCCATCTTTTGGATATTATCGGTTTAAACAACTACTCGCCGGCCAACAATATTCTCAAGAGAAACTCGTCTGAGTGTTGTATCGCGTAATAACTAATTCAAGTCTACACCTGAATAGCCACCGCACCACGTCCTTATAAGGCCAAGATGGGTTAAAGGGTTCTAAGGTCCTCAGCTTCTCAGGCTTCCAGGTCAGAAAAAGTAATGCTAATTACGACTACTCGTAAGACATCAGTAATTCCAAAGGGGCCTCCATTGAATGGGGGATCTCAAGTAAGCTTAGTAAGGAGTACTCCACGTAAGCCAACAAGACTATACCACCCTTCTATCATAAGTGCACTTAAGTCCAGGTATAGGACTTATCTCACCATAAAATCACCAAGCACCCAAACAGAACAAGCAATAACAAACAAATCAAACAAAAAGCAATAAATAAATCAAAGTAGGCGAAACCCACTAGGAACAATCCCCAACAGAGTCGCCACTTTTCTGTAGCGATAAAATTGTGAGTGCAAGCTATTGATTAACTTAACTCAAAATGCAAGAGTCACCACCTCACTTTTATTTTATCCAAAAAAGGAAAGGGAAAAGAGCGAACAAAACCAAAGAGTTCTAAAACAAGAACAAACAGAGAATGGGTAAGGGGGTTGGTTACGCGATGGGAAGGTGTTAGCACCCAAAATGTCTATAGTACTCTATAGGAGCCCTTTGAAATATTTACGCTTTTTAGTTTGAAAAGTTTTGCTTGAAATGAGATTGGTGAGATGAGAAGAGAATTATTTTTTAAGATTTTTGTGTTTGAATAGACTTATCGCCTCATGCCTACGTACCCACAAAGTGCAATATATGATCAAAACCTCATAGTTCTTGGTACAAATAACAAAAAATTGTTGGTTATGATTGATTTTTTAAATCTAAAGACATGTCATCATTTTAAGGAGAAAACTACGACTAGTCGCCCACAAGTATAAGACAACATTTGCATCACCTAAAGATGGAGGATTTTTTCTTAGATTAAAATCAACAAGTCTATCACTCAATATCTAAATGGAAAATATCAAAATTTTAGATACTATAGAGAATAGGAGAATTACATCTCAAATATGGAAATGACTCATGTCTAAACTTTATGAAACGTTTTAAAATGAAAAGTGCACAAAGGCACAAAAAGTTTGAATGAGGGGGAGTGTTTTTTATATCTTTTGGAAACTCGTTAAAATATGATTAACATTGATTGAATTTATTAAATAAAACAAAGTTTGAAAATCACTTGACAAAAGTCAAGGTTTTGTTGTGAAAGCGGTTTTAAGTTTGAAAGTAAGAAGGTTTTTGAAAAAGAGGAGAAGATTTTGAAATTTTAAGAAGGGAAGAAGATGAAGTGACTACCCTAGAAAACAAAATAAAAGCTAGAGATAAGAAGGATCTAACCAAAAGATAAAAAACTCCATATCAAGCGAAAAGAATTCCATTCGATTTGAAGCATAAGGTAATGATCAAGCCAAATAAAGGCAAAGATCCATAATACTCCAAGCATGGGGAAAGAGACCTAATTCCAAATCCAAGGCTCCAAGAATAGTCCAAGAAGTCTAAGGTCTAAGTCCAATGCAAATGATAGTAACCATAGTCCACCATTAAGAGAACAAGTTTTTAGGGGTTTAAGCCTTTATTAATGTTTTTGGTCTAAATGGACAAAAGAATAAATGACATAAACATAAACAAATGCTCCAAATGGACAAAAGAAAAATGGCAGAAACATAAACAATAATATGATAAGAAATGATAATAATGGAGCATAAAAATAAAAGAGATATAAGGAGCAAGAAAGAAACATAAATAAAATTAGCACAATGATATTGTTAATGAGTTAGTGATTAATTGTTAGAACAAATGATCAACGATGGTTAACTCATGCACTTAAGCCAAAGTTAATGAAAATTCATTGGAGGATTGATAAAATCAAAGCCTCCTAACAACAAGTTTCATAGGTAATGGACTTAAGACAAATAATCAACCATACATGGACTTTCAAACATAAGTTTGAGCCACGAATAATCATTTTCCGATTACGGGACAATTTAGCGCTATGTTAAGCAATCACAATCAGGTTTATATATAAACCACGACTATCTGAGGTCAGTCAATAATTATGTTAGTAATAATACATGCTAGAGAAGTGATATATAGATCACTCTTCAAAAGAAATACCGCACAAAAAGAAAATAGGTAACAATCTCGTCTTCATTAAGAACTTTAAATAAGTTCAAACGATATAGAAGATTTTCATTAATCAAAAGAAAAAAAGAAGAGGAGAGGGAATGTCAAATTGAATTACAAGTTCAAGATCATTCCATATTTAAGTTCATTCACTCATCTTGGTGGATTAAAGCACTAAACATAGCATTAACTCAAAGCACCTAAAATGAATTGAACAATTACTTTAAAGATATATTTGAATTAATGAATGTTTATCCAACTTCATCTACACCCTAAGTCCAATGAATTTAAAGAGGAAAAGGACCATTAAAAGTGTATTCCAAGGCAAAAAAACAAAAGAGAATGGAAGAAGAATGAGAAAAAACCAAAGTAGTCCCAAAAAAAGGCAAAAATCACATTCTGAACACGGGTTAACAGATTAACCATTTGCAATGCAAATTTGGTTAATCGATTAACCAGTGTAAAATTTCAAATTTGGGTGCAAAAACCAAATGTTAATCGATTAACCATTTTGTGCCTGTTTTTGGTTAATCGATTAGCACTGTAAAAACAGTAGAAAATCAATTTGAAAGTTGCAAAATCCTTGATCAATCATTTCTTCAAACACCTCATTATCAAGGATGCAATTGTGCATGAAAATTCAAGTAAAACAATAGCAAATACCACCAATAAAACATAATTTGCAAGATCCAAAGATCCAACAACAAGAATCAACAAGAGATCACATTGTGAAGGATGGATCAAGAACAATAATGGTGGAATGAGGATTACCACTTAAAATCTGAAAATTCTTCAAATCAACTCCAAAAACCACTCTCCAAAGCCTTGATCTACTGAAACTAATGATGAAAAAGTGAATGGATGAAGGTTTAGCTCAAAGATTAGTAAGTTCTAATGATGAACTTACTAACTTTCAAAGGAAGAAAGAGCTTTGGTGAATTTGGTAGTTGGATAAAATTGAGAGAGTCAATAAAGAATTTGACAAGGTGAACCTGGCTATCAAAAGCATGTGAAACGAATGAAATGAGACCTTTATTTATAGGATTTAGGCTTGGAAAATTTGGGGGATTGGAGTTTGGTTTGGAAACATAATTTGGCTTGGAATTTGAATTTGGAGGGAAATTAATGATCAAGTGGTGATTAGTGAAGGTGTATGGTGGGAATCAATTATGATGAGGTTGGGGAATAAAAAATGAAGTGATTTAGAATATTCTCATGATGAAACATTTGAATTTGGTGCCAAAAATGCTGCAGAATTTGAATTTTGGCCAATTTTCACAAAATGCGCACTAGTTAATCGATTAACCATTTGCTTGTGCAAATGTGTTAATTGGTTAACACGGTGAAAATTATGAAAATTTGCCTTTTGATGTGTTGTCTTGGCTATGGCTTGATTTTTATGAATTGTCAAAGAAGGCATGGAAATAAAACATGAACCTTGGAGTCTCTTGAATAATAATCAATCAAATCTTGAGAAACTCTTGATCATATGATTTTGAATTGTTTGCAAATCAACTTTGACTTTTTTCAGATGAAATTCATTCGAGCTGAGGGACTGATATTTGATATCCATGATCCAAATTCTTCCTGAAAAAAGAGTTAGTAAAGAAAAAGAAAACAAACATATTTTTGGATTTTGAGTAATGGTTAGTAAACATAAATATAAACAAATATCAAACAAACAAGAAAACAAGGGTTCCAGTTGATCTCTCAAGAACAAACTTGCAGAGGAAGGCAAGAGAACCAAAACTTGTGAACTTGTTTATGGTATGAAATGCAAATGATAAATGGGATCTTAGGGGTAAAAATTAGGGCATTACACCTTCACTCTAGGGTTTCATTTGGCTTAAATATGATGGTTTGGAGAGGTTAAAAGCTTGTTGATGTGGTTAAAAGTTGTGGTTAAAATTTTGTGAAATTTTGAAATGGGAGAGAGTGGCTCGGGTTAGCATGATTCATGGTGTGTTTCATTATCCTTTTGAGTGGAGAATGGAAATTAAAAAGAGAGTGGAATGAAGGGAGCATTCTTGCTAGTTAAGTTTAGCAATTTTGTCTTCTTTCTCCTTTGGACAATGATGAATAAGGTAGTACAAGAGGTTGTTCAACAATATTTGGAAGTGTCTTGTGAAGCTTTTGTGAGCCATCATGTGCATTACATGCTACCAAATCATCTTGTATAAGGTTTGAAAATGTTGCATATCCAAAATGAAACCTTGTAAAAAATTCACATGATTCACTTTAATTAACCATATCTTGATAAATGTTGGTTCAAATTGTGATTTCTTTGGCTCAAAAGAAAGTATAAAGATCAAGTACAAGTTCTATGTATAAAACTTCTTGAAATGGGGCTTGAAAGCATGAGAAAAATTGATTTGAAAGCATATCCGAAATTTGTCTCAAATGACTTAGAAAAATTCTAAGTCATGAACCTTTGACATCATCGAAACCTCAACTTTGATGCCATACAACTTGAAGATTTTTGATCCAATGAAAGAGTTCTAGTAATGGATAGAAATATTGAAGAATGATATTCAACTTTCATGTTCAAGGGAAGTTGATTTGAAGTCAAGAACTTGGTGAAAATGCCATGGAAAGTTGTCCCAAAAATCTGCCTAAAACTTGTCCCACCTAACATCTTTGAAACCCTAACTTGGAGACAACATAACTTGAGTTCTACACATGCAATGGAGGAGTTCTAGTACTCAAAAGAAATCTTGGAGGATGCTCTAAAACTTTCATTTTGGAGGAAAATTCAATTGAAGCTTGTATCTACATGCACGATAGGCTTGAAAACATGTACCTCAAGCTGAATTTTTATATTTAGTAAAATTTCTAAGTGTTGAAATGACAAAACCTCCATTTTCTCAACTTTACCTCTCCATATCTCTAAAATTATGGATCTTTTCGACTTTATTTATTCTAAAAACCTTTAGTTCATGATGTCCTATTTAATTTGATAACAAGTTTCCTCCCATTGGATCAAGGATGAGAAAGTTATGGATGTTGCAAAATGGTTAGAATTAGGGTTTTCTACACATGGAAAATATTTCAACAAAACCCTAATCCAACCAAAATACTGATTTTATGTTTCTTCTTGACTTTTATTGTTCCAAACACATGAAAACACTTTAGAAGACATATCATAACCTTGAGTGACCTTGAAATCCAATACTTTGACCTCATGAAGCCACAATTGACTTTTCTTGATCAGATAAAACCCTAACACTCTATCCATTAATTAAAGCTCTTGTCATGACTTGTGGTGATGCATAATTCATGTAGAAATCCCTAAATATGTGTATTGAGCCATGGAACCATGTATTTCCAAAGAAACTAGCCACATATGCCCTTTGACCAAAACCCTAATCCAGTTGTTCATAAGATATGAGGAGGTTATAAATGCTTGTAACCTTGATTCAAAAAGTTGTGAGACATGCCTTGATGATGAGAGGACCTCGGGGCTTGATAATATCACAAGTTTAAGAATAAAACCTTGCTTGAACTTTGATAATCATGTTCTTCTTCTTGAGAATCAAACCATGATACCTTAATCCCTTGCTTAGAACCAATGTTATACACAAATGAAATGAAACATGAGCCAAGAGATTAAGAAAAAGGGTGAGAAAAGTTTAGGGTGTTACAATGGGCACTAGATTTAACTGAATATTCCTTAACTTATATGCCTCTAAAGGATGTTAAGGGCCAAGTATGGCAAAGTTTATAGTCGACCACTCCATAGTCGAAAGCGCTGAAGACTATATGGAGCTTGAACCTTGGAAGTTATACTTCGACGATTCTAATCATAAGGATGGAACGGGTGTGGGAATATTGATTATTTCTCCTAAAAAATCCATGTACAAGGTCGAAGGTATTTATTCAAACAATGAAGCTGAGTATAAAGCTTTGATTGTTCGACTTGAAATCTTGTTGGAATTGGGGGAAACTCGAGTCGAAATAATGGGTGACTCAAAGTTGGTTATAAAGAAAATTACAAGGGAGTATAAATATGTTAAGGAGAATATTATCATGTACTTTGTGATAGCCAATAGGTTGTTACGAAGATTCAAAGTGGTAAGTATTCGACACGTACCTCGAATTGAGAATCAAGAGCCCAATGACTTGGCCAGATTGCTTTTGGATACAAAATTTTGAAAGAAAAATTACAAGAGGCAATCGAAGTTAGAGGAAGATTTGCATCTACTACATTATTCCCAACGAACTTGGAAACAATGAAGTTAAGATACGCTGACGAAAAAATCTTTGAGATATTGGCTATAGATAGTTTGACAGAACGAAGATTGGAGAAAGCCAATAGTAGACTACTTACAAAACCCAATATCATTTGTCGAAAGAAAATTCAAATATCGTGCCTTAAGCTACGTTATGATGGTTAATGAACTTATCAAAAATACGCCTGAAGGTGTCTTACTCAAATGCCTTAGTGAGTCTAAAGCATATTTGGCTCTTTCTAACGTCCATAGTGAGGCATGTGAAGTGCATCAGGTGGGCGATAAAATGAAATGGTTATTATTTCGACAAGAGATGTATTGGCCTACCATGCTTAAGGATTGTATTGAATTAGTCAAAGGATGTCAAGAGTGCCAAATAAATGTAGGCATTTAGCATGTTCCTGCAAGCGAATTATTCTATAGTGAAGCCTTGCCCCTTTAGAGGGTGGGTTGTGGACTTAGTTGGAGAGATTTGACCAACATAGTCCAAGAGTAATAAATACATTCTAGTGGGAATAGATTATTTCACTAAGTGGATTGAGGCTATACCATTGGTAAATGTTGACCAGGATGAAGTGATCGAGTTTATCCAAAAACATATCATTTATAGGTTTGGAATCCCAGAAACTATTACAACTAACCAAGGATTAGTTTTTACTGGTCGAAAGATTCAAGAATTCGCTAAAGAAATGAGGTTCAAACTATTGACTTCCACACCTTACTATGCTCAGGTGTAACACCCCAAAATTTTCCCTCCCTTTTTCAAACCTTAACTGGCTTTTGCTTCATGTTCATTTGCATCATCATTAGGTCATAACTCATAGTCATGCATTGCATTGGTCTTCTAAGACATGGGATTACATCGGTTTTTTGAATCAGGGTTTCTTATTTTATTTGAGATTCTTCCGTTCAGGTCGGAAGCAAGGGTTGAATTCTTGTTGTTGTAATTTCACATCATAGATTATCAAGTATCAAGTTTATTCTCTTCAATAGTTGTCAGGCATCAAGAGCCTAGAGTTTCACACTTCTTTGGTTCAAGCTTGTTGGCAAGTTTACATTCAGTTGGATCAAGTTTAGGGTTTGCTTCTCACCATGAATAGGAGATCAGGGTTCCCAGGGACGATGACTTAGCCTTCAGTCAAGTGTGGTTATTCGGTCATGATCAAGATTAGATGGAAATTTGGCCTCATCTTAGTCAAACCATCAAGAGACTGCTTCAATTGCAAGTTATCAGTATTAGTGGACTGTTTCTACAGCAGTAGGTGCCCAAGGTCGATTTGTCTTGTACGAATTTATTCAGGTTATCAAGATATGGTTCATGTGAGGTTTGATTCAAAAGTCGGGATCATCATGATCATAGGTTCAATTGTGTTCATTTGTTGAGTTATTTTCCCAAATATTTATTCAGACAGATTCAAAGTGATTTAGGATTCACTTGATCAGAGATTTAGAGGATGACTCACTCAGATGGTTGTTGTTGCATGTCATTCATAAATGGTTGTCTGAAATCCTTTGAATTGTGTTCATAATCTAATTTTGTCTATTTCCTTCCATAAAACCATATTTTCTAAACAATTTCTCAATACCCATTTCATAAATCCAATTCGACCATTTTTCTTTATCCAATTCTTTTAATCTAATTACCCATTTATTAATTTATTTTCAAAGTCTACTTTTAATATTCATTTTAAAATCTAGAAAAATCATTTGTTTATCCATTAGTCTCTTTTCATTACACAAGGGCCCATTTGTATTTATTGCCATTACAAACATTACAATAAATAAAAAGGCCAAATACAATTTACAATACATCACTCCACACCATTCTCCAAATAAGCTTACCTCCTGTGCTTCATACCACTGCCGCTCCAAGCCACTAAGCAAAGCCACTTCACAAAGTTTTCAAACCTTCACGAGTCACAACTTCACTACCCCATAAAACTAATTCTACACAACACATAACCACAAACATACGCGTACTTGCAGCAAACCTCTCAAAATATCAATAAAAAAAACGATTGCAAAGGCTAGAATATGCACACACCTTGCTAAAGCTTACAACACAAAACCGTGTCCCCACCAATCTTTTCAACAAATCATATCTAACCCCACCAAGCAGCAGAGCAACTCGCAAATACGCGAACCTTACTCATGACTGTCACACTTCATACACCAGGTCACAATAACAAATCCACGAAAATTGTAAAAAACTATTCACGCACTTTTCGCAACTAGTGAAACTGACCTTGATTCATTTTATCGCAACAAAATTCTTTCAAAGCCATCATCTTTCTCTATATGCCACTCTTTCAAAAAATAAAACCTTCTCTTACAACAACGGAATCACTCAAACCTCCAACATTTCACTTCTTCGCTCCTCCAAATCCCTTTCTTCTTCATCCAAAAACAATCCTCTCTACAACATCAAATCATCACTCAATCCCCTTACTCAGCCCACTCTTCATACTTGCCTCCCACCATTTGTTTCAACCCTCATTACCATAAAATTTCAATCCAAATCAAATTCAAACCACAAATTCTCAACAAACTTCAAACAACAACAACAACCTTCAAAAGCGAATCGGACCTGAAACAAACCTTCAAAAGAGTGAACTAAGTCAAAACTGAAATAAACCTTCAAAAGCGAACCGGACCTGAAATGGATCGAGCAAAAAAGCAGTAACGGAAGACTAGGGGAAACAGACTGGTTCAGACTGTTTTGCACGCAAGCGAAGGTTGGAGTGACCTCGTTTACCTTGCTGCTGCATTTTGATTTGTTTTTTTTACCTGCTGTGATGCGCAATGAAGATAGTAATTGAGCACTATGTCATTTTAAATTTTTTCTTTTCTTTTCTTTTGTTTTAAAAATAGGATGATGATGTTCTTAGAGGTTGTTGCTAATGTTTTGACCCTAGAGCCTTGTAGTGTTTGCGTCAGGGTCAGTGGGTTTTAGAAGCTCGTCTTTGTTGTTGTTAGCTGATGGATGAATGGGCCTCACAGCCCAAGATGATTCCATGGGTTTCTTCTTTTATTCACCCTTCTTGTTTCTCAAGCACCCTCTTGTTATTTTCTAATTAAAAGTTTTTTTTTTTTTAATTTTCATTCTATTTTAGGTAACTAATTTTAATTTTGATATAATCTTGATTTGATTTTATTTAATTAAATTTTAATAATTTTATTTTGATGTTAGATCTTTAAATGTTAATTAAACTTTGGATTAATTAGATTATTTAGTTTTTTTAGTGGATTAGAAGTTAATTTTGATCTTGATTAAATTCTTGTTTATCATCTTGTTAAAATTATTTTTGATTTTGGTCTTGTTTTATTTATGTTAGACTTTGACTTTGATTTAAATTTTAACTAAGTGTTAACTTTACTTTGATTGTTGTGATTTTGATTAATTAGATTGTGGATACTTGCTTTAGACAATTTGATTATTAATCATTTGGATGTTGTTTAGGAATTAGTTTTAAACTTGAATTTTTTGTTAACAACTTTGTTTAGAATTCTTATGATTAAATTCTTTATCGATTGAACTCCTAAGTGAATATTGGTTGAACTTCAGTTTGGTTTCCATTTGAATTTCAATAAGTTTTTTTATTAAATATTTGGTTAAGTTCTTTTAAAATCTTGGTGATTAATTTTGGTTATTTTCCTTTATGATTATAGAATTCTCTTAATGAGAATTGTGCTTTGATACTTGAGATATTTGTGCTTTCTTGATCTTGTTGATATTGCGTATGAATTCTCATTGGTTGATGTTGCTAAACTCTCCTTGTGCATAAGTTGATTGAATGCAGGAAATGATGCTGATATATACACTGTTGTTCTGTACATACATGCTTTTAAATGTTGTTATTCTGTTCTGCTGGATTTTACACCTGTTCTGTTCTGAAGATAAGAGTTGTTGAATGTTGTGATTGCTTGCTTGCTGGAATTTACTGTTGCGATGTGCTGAAGCATTGTTGTTGCTGCTTTTTTTTAGTTTGGTTTATACTTGTATTGCTTTGACATCTCCTCTCTTCATCTCATTTCTTCTCCTTTAAGTTTTGAGTACTGTTGCACCCCAAAATTTGCCCAACTTTTCTTTACCTAGCTTGTGTTTCATCAAGAGGTATGATTACCCATTAAGGGCTACACAAGACTATGAAGCTAGTTGAGAAGGTTATTCAAGGGTTCAAGGGTTGATATCCTTGTCAGAGAAGTTAAAAGACCCTCAGAGAGAATGGTTGAAACCAAGAAGGTAGGTCTCCTAACTTGAGAGTTGTGGAAAGCCACCAGATGATTCTGAGGCTATAAGGATGGACTTGAAGCCTTGAGAGAGCTTATGAGATGTCTTGAAAGCCATCATGAAGCCTAGACAGGTCATTGTGCAAGATTAAGAAGACTCAGCCAGGAGTGGTGTAATTAGGGTTTGACTGGGTCAACCCTAGGTCAACTGATGATTTGAACAAGGTTGAGACCTAATTCAAGAGCCATGTGATCATGGATTGGTATATTGAGGTGTTATAAGGATGATTCCAAGGTTAACTCATCATGATTGAAGAGTTTGAGAAGTTTCAAGCTAGGGTTTCTAAGGTTTGACAGTGTAAAATCCCCTAGTTTGACCCCTATCTTCAACGCAGTTTAGCTCAAGATGTGATTGTCATCTCATCTTGTCCCCAACATGAATGTTTTAGAGCTTGATCTTAGCTTCAATTTTAGTTCTAGAAGTCCTTGATAGGATTTGTAGAACTCAAGTTATGACTTTGACAAGTTACAGGTCATCTGAGGTATGTGAATTTGGGGGCTTGAAAGTTACCCAACTTGCATCAAACTTTTGCCAAAGAAGGATGATTCCTATGAACTTTTGGTTAACATGAATGTTGTTCCTTATCCTCTTAGCTTTCTATAGAGTACTAGAAGTCCTTGATAGGATCTGTATAACTCAAGTTATGGCTTTGACAAGTCAAGGGCATTTTGGTCATTTGGAGATTACAGGTCATTTCAAGCATACGGCCATAACTCCTATTTCCAAGCTTCAAATGGAAAAATGTTCAACATCAAACTTGTTCAAAATGATGTTTTAAGGCTAGTAAAGAGGTCATGAGATGTTGGAAGTACTTGTAGCTCAAAGTTGCAAAAATGACCTAAAATAAGGGTATAAGTTAAATGAATCAAAGTTGGAAATTGATATTTTCAATCTACACATCCAAACCATGGCATGTAATATATCATTTTGACTCTATAAAACATTTTAAGAACATTGGTTTAGCCACATTTTTGAGTTGAGGTCTAATTTGTGGACTTGCTTTGAAAAGTAGTTACTTACATCATAAGTAACATGGGCAAAACCTAGAATCAAGGCATAACCAAGGCCCTTTGCAAGCTAAACACTTTCAAAATGTCACTAGGGGAGAAATTGGAAGAGAATGGGATTGGTTTCAAGCTGCAAACAGAACTATGCATATCATGGCATATGGTTGAAAATCTCATGACATGAGAGATTGAAACTCTCATTAGAAGGATCTAGAGGGTTCTAGATCATCCATACATGTCCTATATATTGAGTAGAGGTGATCCAATGCAAAGGTTGGTGATGATTGAAGGAGAGAGCATAGATTGAGATTGAAATTGCATAGCTTGCAACTGAATTCGGTTTCACCAATTTCTTCACTTTCCATCCATTTTCTTGATTGCAACTTCTTCCATGGATGCTAGGGATTGAGTTTAGATCATAATCAAGAGGAATTTGTGGCTGATTGGTGTTCTTGAGCTCATATTTTTCTATCTGCAACTCACCATCGGGTTTCAAGATTCAGGAGTTTTCAACCAGTTCTATTGCATACAGAAGCAAGGAAAGGATCCATTGATCGTGTCTGGAAGGTTGGAGAGCTTGATTTGAAGATTTATTGCATCTGTTCATCAAGAATTTTCAGGTTAGTAACTTTCTTCCTCCAGCATGAATTAGGTAGAATCAAGATGAATTAGGGTGTTAGATGCATTGTAGAACGGTGTAGGAAGGTTTTCAGATAGTTATTTTAAGAATTAGTGACCAATTTAGGATGTTACCATTTTCGGTTGAGAATTGGTTATGGCGAATCTTGAGGTTTCAGAGAGAATAAAGGGCATGAATGAATTCGTGAGGAAATTTGGGACAGGATTCATGTATAGACCATTTGCAATGGAGGATCCTAGAGAGAGTTAGGGTTGGGGACGATGACCGGAGCACCACCGGTGGTGGCCGGAGCTGCGCGCGAAGTTCAGAGGTTCAAAAGGTAGAAGATGACTCTAGAGCCATTGGATGTGGTGAGACCTTTGACTAGAGGAGTGATCCAACGACCGCGTTTTAATTTCAAGTTGTGAAGGATCTGAGTTAATGAAACGCATCGTTTCATTTAGTGCTGATGTTGGGCTTAGTGAAAAGACTGATATCCATACCCCCTCATGGCCCAATCCATAGAATGAACTGATTTTAGTTTCTATCTGCACCGTGGTTTTATTATTTTTGTTTGATTTTCTTTTATTTTTTCGTTTTATTCATGGTTCTTGATAAAATCATATAAAATTGGAAAATGGTCCAATTAATCCCATTCTTTTTGCATTATACTCATGATTGAGTCTAGTATTGTTTAGAAAAAAATATTTTCATTCCATGCATTTTCTGATTTTATGGGAATTTTATATTTTAATTGATATTAAAATGGTTATGTTTGATACCTAATTTTGTGGAATTTTGTGTGATCATGTGGTGATGACTTTGATCCTGATTTTTGTGTGTGATTAGCATAGACATGTATGCTCCCATAGCATTTTTCTCACATTTTTGTGATGAAAATAGGTGTGTTTTCTAGATTGAGCTTTAGGTGCTTCCTTTTAGGGTTTAGGTTTAGTACCTTATAGTGTAGAATTTATTTCTAGGTCTTATTTGATGATTTGATCTCTGGAATTAATATGGTAGAGTCATGATTGACCTAGGTTCCCATAGTTATTTTTGTAGGATTTTACAATTGGTTGTAGTATTTTAGTTAGGACTAACTTTAGTACTAGGTTTTAGGTGATCCTAACTTACTAACTCAACTAGATTAACCTTCTTTAGTTCCCTTAGATTAGGGTTTTGCTTTGTTTGCCTTTGGTTGAGATTGAAGACAAGTTGAAGACAAGGTGAGGATGCTTGAAGTTGCTTGGAGCTAGGAGTTGCTTGTGCCTGAGGGTGTCTGATGAAGATTTAGGAGGTAGGAGACATAGGGAGAGCCTTAGAATTAGAATGACTTCTTCCACAAATATGGAAAGCATCTTGTGCTTCCGTTCCTCCCAATGACTAAAAGTCCTTCTAAGATATTCACATCTCTCCTTTGGAGGGATGAATGGCTTTATCTGGGAAGTAGAACATTGAGGGAACCAGTCTCTCATAATGATGAACCCTTACAGGCTTCCTTTGGTTGTCAATAAGCTGTTTATCATTTCCACTCATTCTGTTAAATCAATTGTCTTCTGGTTTGAGTATCTTGAAAGATGTTAGACTTGAGTTTGAAGATGAGGACTTCATTGAAGAGTGTGGAAGAGGATGATTCCTTGAGCATTGCCATTGCAGCTGAAGCTTGAAGAGTAAGAAGAACAAGTTGATACTTGAAGACCCAATGGAGATTGAATGAAGAGTTGAGGCTTGAAAAAGAATTGAAGGATGAAGTTGACACTTCCATGTGATTGAAGACTACTCTGAGAAGCTGAAGCTTGTAGGATTATAAGACCAAGTTGATACTGGTAAAGCAAAGAGAGCAGAAGAGCTTGAAGACTAAGTTGACACTTATGAAGAGGATTCAATTGAGATTGAGTGTAGAGCTGAGGCTTGAGGAATAAAGGATAAGTTGACATTTGCACTGATGCATTGAGAGCCTGAAGGAATCAATTTGATACTTGCAGTTAGGAGTGAAGCCTGCGGGTGGAATTGACTGAGGAGCTGAAGCTTGGAGAAGAGAGAATAAGTTGATACTTATGTTTGATGGTTTGGAACCTTGGAGAAGCAAGTTGATACTTTTCATGAAGGATGATAGCCTTGAAGGGTGGTTGAAGTCTGAAGACTGGATTGCTGTCAGAAGAGCAGAAGCTTGGAATTAAAAGAGGGGTTGATCTGCTTTCTTCTCTTGTCTGTTTACTTTTCTGTGCTGATGTGCCTTGTTTGACTTGCTTGATGCATTAGAATAAGTTCATATCTAGACTGACTTTGAGCTAGGAGCATGATTGCACTAGAGGTTGAGTTGCTCCCTCTGCTTGTATTTTTACTGTATAGCTTTGCTTGCGGGTATTCGGTAGAGCCCAACTCCCTTGCCCATGTGGTTTGTATCTTGCTTGATAGCACTTTATTTCATTTCTTCTGTATGATTGCAGTTTATTGTATCTTGCTTGATAGCACTTTATTTTATTTCTTCTGTATGATTGTTGTTATTCATATCTGGCTTGAGGTTGAGATGAGCTTGTGGAGGCTGATGCCCCACACACATTTCCTCCCTCACTTGCATTGCATGCATTTTACTGTATATCTGTTTACTGTTTAAGCTGATGCTTTATCTGTTTCTGTATCATTGACATGATCCCTTAGGACTCTCACTTCCTTTGATAAGGAAGTGATGATTAGAACTTTAGGTTGAAACCTATGCATGATAACTTCTAGGAGTTCCCTGTTACAAACTTCAACTATAGGATGAATCCTTGGCATGACAACATTAGGACTTGATAGTCTCCCTTTAGTTGAGCCTTCTCTTCTCATCTCAAAACAGCTTAAGATACAGTAATCATGAATGATTTCTTTCGTACGTTACGAGCCTTAAGCTATCTGAGACAGGATTGTGGGAGAGTTTCTTTTCCATAGTCTGGATGTTTAGTATGGCACCCTTTGGGTGACATGCGACGCATTCACTCTCAGGTCATAGTCTTTAGTGCGATTGAAATTGCAAACACAATAAAAAACACTTCTTTCGTAAAAGACAGAAAACAAACTTCAAACCTTTTTGCCCCGTGGGCCCATAATTCAAAGGAAAGCTTTTCTGAAGAAAAGAGTGTCGTTAAACTTCAGCGCCACCGCAAACAGGCTTTGTCCCTAACTGCTGGAACTGCTGTTTAACCCTACTCGATAAAACAGATGAATCTGAATTCCTATAGTCCGTATTAGCCCGAACTACGTAAGCTCTGATCTCTCATACCTGTTGAGAGTACGTAGGCACAATACTAACGTATTGGCGAGCCCCCTTCCCCGTAACCCGTAGTAGGTCGAACTACGTTGACTCTGATTTCTCATTCTCTAATGAGAATACGTAGGCATAAAGTTCGACTCTTTGTCGAGTCATTTCTTTTCTTTTTCAGACCAGCCTTGATAGGTAGATAGATAAACCAACTCGTCCAGTAAACACAACAAGCGTGGATCCCGTCGAGTACGACGGACGTGAGGGGTGCTAATACCTTCCCCTTGCGTAACCGACTCCCGAACCCAGACAACGGTTGCGATGACCTTGTCTTATACCTTTTTCGTCAGGTTTTTCCGATTGTTTCCTTTCCCGTTCCGAGGGATAAATAACGAAAGGTGGCGACTCTTCTGTTTTGCCGGCATCTTATTTTCGCGGAAGCGACAGCTGGCGACTCTGCTGGGGACTTGATAGTTTCCTGGGATCCAACGTCCCGAATGCGAGTCAGTTTGGGGATCCGACGTCCCCTGTGAGAGTCAATCCTAGCGCTTGTATGATTACTTGTTGGGTTGTGTTTATTTGTCACATTTTATTCCCCGCACTTTATTTCCAGTATGATATGATTATCCGTGCTGTTGTGGGATGGGCATTCTGATGAGTGAGAAGCCAGACCCAGGCTTGAGTGAATATAGCATGAGTTGTGGAAATTAGTGGGCGCGTGCTTGCTTGGTAGGCACTAGTGTCTCATGAAATCCACGCTCAGACGAGGTTCTCCCGGTTGACTTCTTTTTCAACCCTTTGGGTTGAGGGGGTTGTTGGTTTGGAGGATTGTCGACTCTGGGGACCGATCATTTGGGATTCAGCCGAGTGAGGCCGCTTCATGAGCTGCTGATGCCACACCTTCTGGGTATCGTATCACCCCTCTTGAATGTCTGTGACGCTGATGACCGTATAGGATGCCGAACTTGTGTCAGTTTAGGTCCATACCTGTGAGCAGGGTTGGGTTTGTTGCAGGAAACCTTGACCTTCAGACCACCTGGTTTTCTTGATAGTGGATGAGTTTTGATTGGGATCAGAGGATCTCATCAGCAGATGTGTATTTGTTCTTGACAGAGCAGGTTTTTGATTGGGATCAGAGGATCTCATCAGCAGATGTGTATTTGTTCTTGACAGAGCAGGTTTTTGATTGGGATCAGAGGATCTCATCAGCAGATGTGTATTTGTTCTTGACAGAGCAGGTTTTTGATTGGGATCAGAGGATCTCATCAGCAGATGTGTATTTGTTCTTGACAGAGCAAGTTTTCGTTGGGATCTGAGGATCTCATCAGCAGATATGCTTGTTCTTGACAGAGCAGAGTTTTGGTCATGTATCAGAGGTCCCATTTGTCAGATGTTTGTTCTTGACAGAGCAGATTTATGGTCCTATCAGATGTTTGTTCTTGACAGAGCAGATTTATGGTCCTATTAGTGTTTGTTCTTGACAGAGCAGGTTTATGGTCCTATGTGTGTGTGTTCTTGACAGAGCAGATTTGTGGTCCGATACCGGGGTTTTCTTCTCATCAAAGATAGTGGTTATTCTTGACAGAGCAGCATCATGGTTTTGTTGATACAGAATCTCCACAGCACAGTTGCCTTGATCTCCTGCTGCATGATTGCATTTTACATTGCTTTGCATACTCATTTGTATTTCATTAACGTGTGTCTGTGTTGCAGGTACCGTTTCCCCCGATTCAGGATTTATGGCCTTCTATTGTATTGTTATGGGTTCTCTGAGGAAGACCGTGGCTTACAAGCTCCCTGCCCCTGATGTTGTTCAGCTGACTGGTTTGATTGCTTTAGCAGATGATTCTGTGAGAGATGAATTCAGAAAGTCTTACGGCAAATTGCTCAGTTTGGTTCGTAAACCTTCTGCGTTTGAGTTGAATGGGTTGCACGCTCTGCTGCAGTTCTACGATCCTCCGTTGAGATGCTTTACTTTCCAGGATTTTGTTCTCGCACCCACACTAGAGGAATATGCTGATTTGTTATGTGTGCCTATCAAGAGGCAGATGCCTTTTGTTCGTATGGATGTTGAGCCTAATCTGGCTAGTCTAGCTTTGTCACTTCATCTGGATGCCTCCGAGTTGGTATTGTCTAGTTGGAACAAGGTTCCCGGTTTCTCCTTACAGTTCTTAGTGGGAAAGGCTCAGCAGTGCGCCAAAGACGGATGTTAGGTCGTGTTCAACACCATTCTCGCTCTGTGCATATATGGAATCATTTTGTTCCCCAATATGCCCGACTTTGTGGACTTCGACGCATTTCGCATCTTCGCTTCAGGGAATCCGGTCCCTACCTTGATAGGAGATGTCTACCATTCCATCCACTACAAAAACGAGAACAGGAGGGGTAAGAATGTCTCGTGCTGTGTGCCCTTGCTTTATAAATGTCTTGATAGTCATCTACCCAAGAGGAGTCCCTTTGCTTCGTCTGCAGCCACAACTGAGTGGTCCGAGCGTTTGATGAGTCTATCAGCGGAGGATATTGACTGGTTTGACAGAGATAGGTTGGGCACTGAGATCATCTTCAGCTGCAGCGGGTTTCCGAACGTGCCTTTGATAGGCAGGAAGGGCTGTATAAACTATAATCCGTCTTTGTTGGTCCGACAGTTTGCTTATGCTTTGAGAGCTCCGCCGAAGGATGAAGAGGTGCAGGAATCTCTGTACCTCACTGGTCTTCTAGAAGGGGATATGTTATATAAGCATCAGCGCGCTTGGAATGGTATCAGTAAGAGGGGAAAACCATTGTTAGGGAGAAGTAATAGTCATGCCTACACTCCGTACGTGATATGGATCAGAGCCAGAGCAGATGCTATAGGGATGTTGTTTCCTCCTGCCAAGCCAGAAAGCCCTCCAGTGATTGAAGAGCCTACCACCGTGCCCATTCAGCAGCATGATCAGGTGTTAGCTGAGCGAGATGAATTGAAGAGGGCAAATGAAGAATTGGAGAAAGAATTGGTTCAACTCAGGAGCGAGAGAAATGAAGCTGTTCATTCCTTCAAGAGGCAGACAGAGCTGGTGAACCAGCTAGGTACGGATTTGACTAAGCAGATAGCCGAGCGTGAACGTTTGGGTCGAGACTTCAAAGCTGTCAATGATGTGCTGGCCACGAAGAAGCGGCACTTAGAAGAAGCGTATCGGAGGATATCCAAGTTCAACCAACATTGGAAGGCCTCCCTGGCCAACAGGAAAGAACAGGAGGATAAGCTGATGCAACAGATCTCCAAGCTGAAAGCCCAGGTGAAGGCTAGTGAGAAGAGGTTTGATGAAGAAACCGCTTGCCGATATGCCGTCGAAGGCCAGCTCAACAGAGCTATTGCTGACCTGAAGGAGCGCAAACTGACGTTTGAGTCCAAGAAGCGGAAGCTAGAAGATTGTTTCGGCGAAGGAGCATGGGAAGATTCGGTCGAAGGTCTTCAGTACACCATTATGCAGAGAGAGTTACTCGTCGAAGGGTTACTCACTCGGCCTGATCATCCAGAAACGAGGAATTTATTAGAAGAGTTTCGCGCCCGTGGCCGTACTTGACTGTACTTGTATTCCTTTTGTGTTGATCATTGTTGGATGCTGACCATCACCAGGCTTGTTGGCTGAGGTCATGCTATCGATTCATCTTGTACTCACTAACGTTGTGTACTGCCTTGATGGGCTTTCTTTCTATATATGAGATGTTATTTCCACGACTGGACTCGGACTTCTTGTTATCAACACTGGCACTCAGGCACTAGGATCGGGGGAAATCTCCCTAACACACAGACACACGTTTGCATTTGCATGAAGCATTCGCATAACGAGCACTTTGTCGTTTTTCCTAACCCTTTTGTGTTTTCAGGTTGTTTCAGGTTGTTCCAGGATTGATCAGAGACCTATCCACCACTATCCGACCAGAGCAAATCAAACCAGAATCATGGAACAAGTGCAAATTGATGTTCAGGAACTCCGCGAAAGAATGGATCGCTTCATGGAGCTCATGCAAGCGGTCGCCAACGGCCAGGATCAGCTCAGAACCTTGGTTCAGCCTATGATTTTAAGGGTTGATAGCAATGGCGTACTCCATGGTGGGACCGTGCCTACTCCTCCACCAGTTGACACTCCTCGGAATGGCGTCCCCGTGACCAGGGGGAATGGCAGTGCCAACGGCAACGTGATAGCTAGCATGGGACTTAATGGTAATACGACGGGCGTCGGTAATGGGAATTTTGAAGCTAACGTCAATGTTGGACTGGGCAACGACAATGCAGGTGTTGGGAATCTGTTCGGGCCTCAGCCGTGGTTAGAAGACCGCCAAGACGATGTGTTCTCTCAGAGAGGTGCTGAGGGGGAGCTGACTGCTGAAGCACGTCTAAGGTTCAAGGCACTCGAGGATAAGATGAGGAATATCGAGAACCAGAACACCCTGGGTGTTGATATGTCCAAGTTGGGACTGATTACTGATTTCAAGGTGCCTCCCAAGTTCAAGGTACCTGACTTTGAAAAGTACAAGGGCACCACTTGCCCTCGCATCCATTTGAGATCATATTACAGAAAAATGTCAGCTCATTCTGAGGACGAGAAGTTGCTGATGCACTTCTTTCAGGACAGTCTGTCCGGGCCCTCCCTCGAATGGTACATGAGTCTGGAACCTACCAGTGTGCGCACGTGGAAGGACCTTGCTGAAGCATTCGTGCACCACTACCAATACAATAGTGACTTGGCCCCGAACCGAGTCCAACTGCAGAATCTATCACAAAGGAACAATGAAGGGTTCAAGGAATACGCCCAGCGGTGGCGTGAATTGGCAACCAGGGTTCAGCCGCCGATGGTTGAACGTGAGCTTGTGCAGATGTTCGTAGCCACCCTCCCAGGGGTTTATTATGAGAAATTGGTCAGCGGTATGTCTGGAACCTTCTCAGATCTCATTATCACGGGTGAGCACATTGAAAATAGGATCAAACTGGGGAAAATTCAAGGTGATTCATCCTCAGCTGGAGGAGGCGGAAAGAAACCTTATGGTGGCAAAAGACGGGAAGGAGAAACGAGCGTTGTGTCCAACGCTCGAAGGAAGGGTAAAGACCCTCACCAACAGGTGGCCAGCATAACTATCCCGGCAGTCCAACAGCCACAGCAGCAGCAGCAGCCGAACCAACCGGGGTACAGAAAGTACCAGAATCGGGCACCTCTGTCGAGCTGTCACCTCGAGACACCGCCGATATCCTACGCTCAACTATTGCAAACTCTGCTCCAGCTAGAGTTGATCCAGAA